>JAODUG010067422.1:0-13827 GCA_027564795.1 Aphredoderus sayanus
ACACACATACACACGCACTCTCTCATGCACGCACGCACACACACTCTCGCTCACACACACGCTTGCACGCACACACACACACACACACACACACACACACACACACATACACACGCATGCACGCACGCACGCACGCACGCACACACACGCAGGCACACGCACGCACACACACGCACGCACACACACACACACACACACGCACAGTAGGTCATTAACATTGTAATTTCACAGGCCTTTACAGTATGTGTGAGGGAACCGTCAAGTTTCCCGACTCATTTGTCACACTGGACAGCAGGCAGGGATATCAGCGTTGCCACGTTGGTGAAATGGCGCATTTTCAGCCCAAAAGAAGTGATCATGTCTATATGTACAAATATCCATGCCTTCACGGATGGCTGAACACACACACACACACACACACAGGAGATAATTACATTAGCCAACTGAAAAACTACAGACGACTTTCTTGCGCATGCACACACACACACACACACACACACACACACACAGAAACCGTCCATACTAAAGTATAAAGAGCACAGATGTGAGCAGCTGGGGGCTGAAGGGAGGGGGGGAGCAGTAGTCCCTGGTGTTATGAGGAGCTTTTATACTGTAAATAGAACAGTGGGAAAATTCGTCCTCCAACAGAGAACCCACCACACATAATATCTCATATATGTGGGGGGAGGGGCAGTGAGGTGTGTCTTGGGACTGCTTTCATGACTGCTTTCAGGTGTGCTTTCATGATGACAGCCAATGGTGTGTGTGGCCTTCTGAGCCAACGTACAATAAAGTATATTTATTGATTGTGAGCTAATACACTTTTAGTTAAATTCAGGGAATATCTCCTTGCAGTCCGCATGCATGCTGAAAAAAATAATCTGGTGTTTCTACACAGCCCTGGCTCTGTAAATGGGAACACAACAGTATCCTAGGCAAAGTGTTTCCAGCGTGTGAGGATGGAGCTTCTGGCACTGAAAGGATGAGTGCTTTGGTGTTTCAAATACAGTATTAACCAGCTTTCTCCAGAATGACTTAATATACCTTTAATCTTTCTCAGTTGGTCTAATGTTATATCCACAGTGCACGGACGCATGCAGGTGGGAATATAATGATTCAAAGTAAGGTTTTCATCATCCTATGCATAAACGTTTGTGTTAATGCAAGCCCTGGTAGCCATTTACTGCAATGCTTTCTTCCTGCATGCACGCACACACACACACACAAACACACACACGCATGCACACACACACACACACACACACACACACAAACACACAGTTGCACAGAGAGCAACAGGAGTTCAGCTTACATGCAGTAAAAGGCAGACCTCTATGAACGCTTTATCGCCCACACACAAGGCCTAGAATCAACACAAAGATACTGTATATGATATACAGTTTATTTATGATATACATTAATAAACAACATGGAGTAAAAAAGAAAGGATGCGTGCACACATGCACTACACAAGCATACCCCAATGGGGGCCGTGCGGCAGGGGGGAGCACATTTACAGCCCGGGGCTTGGAGCCGCCGTGGCGTGGAGTCAAGAGGTGCGAGCGATACGCTCGTGGTCCATCGCTTGTTTACATTCCAAGCTTTGGTTGCCTAGGTATCCCTCTCATATGTTTCCCACCCGAAACAACAACATGTCTCCAGCTCTAACAGTAATGACATACAGAAGGCTGCGCAGGCATATCACGCAGGTAATGTGATCATGTAAGAGACCTGATCGCATCCAGGTTGAAACAGGGCTGATGAGAAGTGTTGATTTTATTACAATTATTTCATAAGCCTTTTTTTAACTGCTCCAAACGAACTCCAGCAGGTTCGCTAGACACATTGTACAACGATGTAGCCTGCTACCTTAACTAAAGAACCAAGGACCCTTATTCTGCAGGAGCAAGGCTAGGAGATGACTCATCGGAAGAACAACTACACAGTAACAAATATACTGTAGGCATGACTCATAAAAGTGGGAGCCCATTTATGGAAATTGAGTAAGGAGAATAAAGTTCCATTGAATAAATGCTTGCAGCCTTTGCATCGTAATGGGTGTTGACCGTGGAAACTATTGCAGCATCCTTTAGCCAATCAGCATTGACAACCATAGGATGCAACTGTTCATATCACTTCATCTAGCTCTACTGCCTTTGTTGAAAATGCATTTCTCTCTTGCTGAGCAAACATTCACGTGAACGGGGTTTCCACACTATAATCTCAGCGAACACTGAGAACACTGGTATTCGGGCAGAGCCAGGCTGACACACCTCACCCAGAACTCTTTGTGAGACTGGAGTAATATAAAATGTCCTAGCACCAATTAACAGGTGTAAGATTGAGCTCTGACACCTCCGTGTGCAGCCATTGCACATTTGAACATGGCAGAGGTGTTGATGTGTTGTGGAGAAGACTGTGGAAGGGAACCAAACTGTTCTACATTTTGTGACGCTAAGCGGGGAAAACAGATTACACACAAAGCTATGCAGAACACACATGTGGTCCCGAGAACTACTGCATGTATACATTCCAAGTCATGTGACATATGGATTAACTGTGTTTATATGCTAGTCAAAATATTGAATAATGTGTTTTGCCCGATCTGAACACTGTGGTTGGTTTCTAGCACAGGAACATTGAACAACTTCCAACAGCCTGCCGGTTGAAGCCCATTAAGCCCGTTGCACACTGTATGCAGAACTGGAGCGAAGCAGACGCGGAAGACAGACGCCAGACAGACAGACAGACAGACGTGCAATAAAAAAGCCATTAAGAGAGCTATCAGTGGTCTGTGAAAGCAAAGCATGTGTGATGCAATTGACTTAATGTCACACAATTTGTCCCTCCACTTCCTAAGCCCCTTACTGTCTGACTGTCAGTCAAAGTGACACTGGGTGTGTTCAATGTGCTGGTGAAAAATCATATCATGATCAGATACTGTACAATTATATTTCTAACATCAATAATATCGCAATTAAAAAATCTCAATATCAACACTATAGTATAGTTTGAATAATGCCAGATTTTATTAACGGACTTGAGTACAAGCACCTTATGCAAATAAGAAACATGCAAAGATGCTGTCATATACTGTGTATACTGTTACTACTTTTATTTATCACCACACATACAGGTAAGACATGCCAATCTACCCTCATACATGCAGCAAAAGTCTTCTGTAATTCCATCTCCCTACTCTGTCCTCAGCCATTACACTGTTACTTGAGAGAATGATACAGAATGAGAGAGAGAGAGAGAGAGAGAGAGAGAAAGAGAGAGAGAGGGAGGGAGAGACAGTTTCTGCCTCAGTTCTTCCCATGAAGTTTGCCTAGTGGGGGTTGGCTTGTCATGCCATCAGAGGAAGTCTATTTAGGGAGAAGGAATCCAAGCAATACACTTGCCAATGACAGAAGCGAGACAGGACAGCATCCCTCCCCCCCCAGATTTCTTCTTTATATTTTGTCATCAAAGAAAAAGAAAAATAATTTTAGCATTCTACATAGTTGGGGCGTTGCCAAGGAAGCCGCAGGGAGGTAGTCGATTACAAGTGTCTTACACTGCATTAGCATGCTGGATCAGATTCACAGCAGCTTTGTGCCTCTGTGGAAGCAATACACTGGGAACAACCACACGGTACAAAAGACAACTAAATACAAAATAAGTTTACAGTACATCAAGTACAAATGTACCACTGTCTGATAAGGCAGGAATGCAGTTGGAAGTGGTCTAATAAAAAGATCAAGATGGTCTTGATTTGTACAGTATTGTATCTACATAACGAAGCTAGCCGATGACCATCTGATACTTTACATAGTATATTGACTCAAACAGTTGCTAGTGAAGAGTCATATGAGTCAATTAACCCTTGGGCAGTGAGACCCATGACATCAAAAATAGGAATGATCAATGAACATACAGCACAGGCCATCTGTCCACAAACAGTCACAGATGTTAAGCCATTAAACATATTTCAAAAGTGGAATAGCATGATTAATCATAAATAATTTACAGAGAATAATAATGGAATCGTTGCAAAGACAAACAATTCATGAATATAAAAAATGTTGTGTGTAAACTATAGCGTAGAATACAAATTACCACCGTGGCCATTACAACTGTCCTATTGTATCGTTATATCAATCATGTTGAGAAAGACCCACTGGAGATTACTGATTAATGGAAAAACATCCCATTTCCGTTGCCACATGACATCATGCACACTGACACTCCTCTAAGTAAAACCACCAGGGCATTACACATCTTTTACAGCACACCCCCTTTGTGGCGGCATCATCTAATGGTCTGTTTTGGAGACAACAACCCCATTAAGCCTTGTTAATCTCTCCCGGCACAATAGAACGCCATGCTGTTTTGGCACATTGGCCCATAACAGAATTGTCTTCGCTCCTCTGCAATATTGATTTATGCCCTGTCATTGTAGGCATGAGGAAGGCTGTGTCACGTACAATACACTCATACCAAGAGTGCCAACTTCATCAGAATATGTCAAATTTCCTGGTATATTCCAGGTTTAAAAATGGGTTCTAGCTGAGCTAGTGCATCGCTAATGTGGGAAATGATATGAATAAGAATGCATATGTAGTATTTAAAGGTTGAGTCAGCCATTTTAAGCGAATAGCAGTACGTTTTATACCCAATTCAGCGACAATCTCCTCGCGGTTTCGCTAGCTGCCCGTACTGTGTGCATGCTGAAAAATAAATCTGGTGTTTCTACACAGCCCTCTGTGTGCGATGGGAACACAAAGTGGTGCAGACCGCACCCCACAACACTATCCCGGCCTTGGCAATGTGTGTACATTGTGTAGCTTCTGAGGGAGCACCCTATGGCACTGAACGGAGAAGTTTTTTGTTGTTTTGTTTCGAGTTCAAATATCAACAATCTCTTTTCCAGCATCCCTGACTTAACCTTTAAAGGCCTCTGGGTTCAATAATCCTGTCCTGGCGTCTTGTGGGACAAAGAGACCCACAGAACTCTGGAGACACAAGAGGGAACATTCCACCACTGCTGGGAAAGGGAGGTCATGGGGTCAAACTGACGCACATACAACTCTGCACATTAGGCTTGGACCACAAGTCAGCGTGTCCTACATGGTTGTGTGAGTGCATGTGTGCGCCACCAATCACCATCCTCATATTTTCATTCCCCAATGTATCCTTCTGTAGATTTCATGTTAAAAGCATGCCATTTAATAATAATAATAATAATAATAATAATAATAATAAAATAATTATATTAGTAATAGTAGCAGCAGTAGTAACTGTGTGGAGGCTGACCAACACAAACAACAACACTTCTTAGACCATGATGACCCTGTCTGCAAACAATTACACCACTTGGCAAGGACACAGTCCTGGAGTGTGTTAATCTGTTCACATATTTATATCTGTGTGTGTGTGTGTGTGTGTGTGTGCACGTACACACACACACACACACACACACACACACACACACACACAGTCCGCACGTCCAGCAAGCGCTAAGCAAAAAGCGCTCCGGCACGTTCCAATCAGCTCCCTCGGCGCTCCGTGAGACAGCTCCTCCTGCTTATCAGCCTCCATTCCCTCTGGAATGTATACATAACCCCTCCCCTCCCCACACACACACACACACACACTTCCCCAAGTTAGCGCTAGTTGTGTTGGTTAGCTGACGAGCAATATGTCCACCAAGGCTGTCTCTTGTTGCTACTTTGACATGTAGCATCTTGTACTATGGCGGACTGGCATAGCTAAGCTATAGCTATTTTGACAAGCACTGTAGCATCTAGCACTAGGACCGACTGTACTGTATATAGCAATGTAAGGTAGCTAGCTATAAAGCTATAAGCACGCTAAAGGATGAACAAACCCACTCACCACTTAACATGCGTGCCCGCTACGTGTAGGGCATGTACCTCTACAGACGACTGAAGATGTCAAATAAACTACCTAATCGTCTTCCTTGGGCTCCAGAACTTAAACCTGCTATGAAATACTACAGGTGATCAATGGCATTCCAGTCGCAGACAACATGTGGACACACATTGTCCAGGCTGGAATTGACAGATGTGTCATTTATGTGCCGGGAATGTGGAAGATAAGAAGACTGACCGGGAGTCTAACCCAGCAGGAGAGGGTAAAGGAGTCACTCTGGTATCGACAAATGACCGGTCTTCATGCAGGACTAGATAAACAATGGCTGACACACACACACACACACACACACGCTTACACATGTTTGAACCAAATAACACAGCAAGCCCATGTGTCTGTATGTGTGTGTGTATTGGCCACGCATGTGTGCATGCATGACACTGTGTCTGGATGTACTATGTTTCATTAGGAAAACTAATAGCACACAGTACATACTAGTACATATTATACTGTATACAGTATAATGTATCTGGAAAACGTAGTAGTGTACTGTATTACATTGATCTAGCACACATTACATAGTATATACTGTAGTACACTGCATTATTTATCCTGCAAACTGAGAACATAGTAGTGTTCTGTATTATAGCAGATACTATAGTGTAGGATACAGCATCATTTATCAGTGTAACTGAGAACACAGTAATGTATAACATCTGGCACAGAGTACATATAGTACATACTGTAGTATACAGCATCATGTAACTGAGAACATACAGTAGTAGTATAATAGCTGATAATTTATCAGGATAAATATGTAGCATGCGTGTGTGTAAGTGTGTGTGTGTGTGTGTGTGTGTTAGGTATGTGTGTGCATTGGTAAGGTGTGTGTAAGTGTGTGTGTGCAAAGTATGTGTGTGCATGTGTGTAAGGTGTGTGAGCATGTGTAAGGTATGTGTGTACGTGTGTGTGTGTGTGTGTAAGGTGTGTGTTTGTGCGTGTAAGGTGTAAGGTGTGTGTGTGTGCGTGCGCGTGTACGGTGTGTGTGTGTGCATGTGTAAGGTATGTGTGTGTGTGTGCATGTGTAAGGTGTACGGTGTGTGTGTGTGTGCGTGTGTAAGGTGTAAGGTGTGTGTGTGTGTGCGTGTGTAAGGTGTGTGTGTGTGTGTGTGTGCATGTGTAAGGTATGTGTGTGTGTGGCCGGCCTGGTACCTGTGGTGGAGTGCAGACTCTCCAGGCTCCAGTATCGAGACAGGACCCCCCTCAGAGTGCCTCCGAGGCTTCCTCCGCCCCCTCCCATGCACCCGCCCACCCCCGGCCCCCCTCCCCCTCCGGTGGGGGTGCCCCCGCCGTCCGAGTCGGACCCCGGCGACAGCCCCGAGCTGCCGCTGCTGCCGCAGCTTCCCCCGGGCAGGGGCACGCCCCCCCCCTCCGAGCCGTGCTGGGTCCGCATCGGTTTGATTTGAAGACCGCCTTCCCCCGTCCCCTTAGCAACCCCACCAGCCCCACCACCCCCCCGGGACGTAGCGGAGCGGTGTGGCGGCGGCGGATGCGGTGGCCTGAGGCGAGGTGGGTGGAGAGGAGGGTGGAGAGGTGGGTGGCGAGGCGAGAGCTATGCGCCGACCAGCGCTCCTGCAGCTGTCAGCCCTGCTGCTGGCGTCTCCTGGGCAGGGCTCGGTGGTGCTGGTGGTGCTGGTGGTGCTGGGTGGGGGGGTGAGCCTTGTAGCAGAGCTGCCTGTGCTCTGCTCTGCTCACGCCGAGCTGCCTCTCACACTGCCGCCGCACGCAGTCTCTCTCTCTCTCTCTCGATCGCTCCTCCTCTCTCTGTCTCGCTTGCTCGCTCTCTCTCGCTCTCTCTCTCTCTCTCTCTCTCTCTCTCTCTCTCTCTCTCTCTCCCTATCGCTCGCTCTCTCGCTCTCTCTACCGCCCTTGCTTGCTGGCTCATTTTCTCACACTAACTTGGCACAGCCCTCTCTCTCTGTCTCTCTCTCTCTGTCTCTCTCTCTCTCTCTCTCTGTCTCTCTCTGTCTCCCTCTCTCTCTCTCTCTCTCTCTGTCTCTCCCTCTCTCTCTCTCTCTCTCCCTCTCTCTGTCTCTCTGCCCCTCCCTCTCCCTCTCACACACATGCTCTCCCAGCCTGCTGGAGGCATCGGCGGGGGCCCCTCTAGGGGGTACTGCCGCGGACGTCCCTGACCGCGTCGTTTCGCCCGCGAGGCGGCGTGGGCGTCGCGGGGGGGGGGCTTCACCGGTGGCGCAGTGTCATTAAGGCGGGAGCTGGAAACAGCCCCCCAGCCACAATAGCAGCCCCCCATTTCTCCATCCCTCCCTCCTCATGGCCGGTGTTCCCTCTATCACTGAAGAACCTGCTTCTATATAGGACTGCTAGAACCCTGGTGTGTGTGTGTGTGTGTGTGTGTGTGTGTGTGTGCGTGCGTGTTTGTGGGTGCACGTATGCAAAAATACACAGATAAGTTATAAAATAATGCATACACAGTTAAAGGTATAGTCAGTCATTCTGGTCATTCAGTCATTTGTTTCTTTTTTTTCAGACATTAATCTGATACTAATCAGATATTAGCATTTTGTCCGTGTGCTGCTGCTGCAGTCAGCATGCCAGCCTTCATATGGCATTTTCACACCTATTAGAATGTTGTTTTCAAACCAACTGAATTATTATGGCTTCAGTCTGTTTCTACAGCTGGCTACATATTCTTACATTGTTTCTTGGTATGATAGATATGGTGTGTGCATGCATGTGTGTGCATGTGTGTGCATCTGGAAGTATAGGGGCTTCAGAAGCCGTCAGTCCAATTAAACTTGTGAAAATGATTGTGAATTGACAGACAAGAAAAGGATCTTGTTTGGATCTTAATTTTTTACATACTGTACACACAATATTGTTCCTGATGTTATAACACACTACGAATGAAAAGGAAGAGGGATACTTGTGCACATTTAAAAACTATGTACATTAATTTAATTTATAAAAGTATCTGTGTACTATTTATAGCATGTATGGCCACACCATACCATGAAAGGTCACCTTAAAATATTTACCATGACAAATAGGACAAATATCAGTCATATTAATAACTTTCAACTCCCACTAAATCGTTAAGTAAAGGCCAACTATTAAGAAATCCTTTGAATGCATCAAGATGGGTTTTACATCATGAAATTATGAGTACAAATAAACTACAGCATTTTGACTTTCAAATCTGTCTGTTGACTTGTTTTTCTCACAAATATTCACATCCGCAGCAGGAATATCGAGACACAGATGGATACTTATGTCAATTATTGTTTATCCTCTGTCAGAATACGTCAGTCAAAATTAGCTAGGGACTTTTAAAAGCCCTCTCAAAATAGGCATGCATGCACGCACACACACACACATACACACATACCAACAAAAAAAAGCAACACAGACAGATACATTGTAGGTTGCATACAGAATGCAGAAGAGATACTGTAGGCACTGAAAGTAGCAAATTTGTAATTATTTCCAGCTCACACACAGAAATCTAACACCTCCTCTGACATAAGCTTGAAGTGAGATCTGACAGTACAGTGCCCATACAAATATCACCAAACACAGCCGTCAGCCAATAAATCAAAAGCCTCTTGGAGATGTACTGGGGGGAAAATCTGTGGAATGTACACTGGATTGGAAAATCCATAATGCCTCTCAGACATCCATAGCAGAATAACAAACTCACAGCAGATATGTTGGCTGATATCTCAAAATTAGATATTGACTTTGGGTAAAGCATTTGCACGGAGGATCGAACTGCACATGGCTACAAAACTTTATCAAAACTATAGATGAGCTGATTGTGCTGAACCGAGCTGATTGGGACAGTGAGGAGAAGACAATGCAGGGCTGTCAGACGTGCACACACACACACACACACGCACACACACACACACACACACACGCACACACACACACAAAGAAAAGGTTGAAACAAGGAGAGAACTGTCTGCCTTCCAAGGACAAATGAAAAGACTAGGCACCGAAACACAAAATCTAGGGAGGGATGACATTTGTAAAGCCACAACAGTGTGCCAAGTCCTGTCACACAAGCAGTTCTACGTTTTTGGAAGATACCAGTGATAACATGGAAGCGGATTAAGGAAAAGAATAAGGAAACAGAATAATCAAAAGAATAAGGTAATGGCATTAGGTAATGACAACTGTACATCTATCAGTAAAAACACAACTGTACATCTATCAGTAAAAACACAACTGTACATCTATCAGTAAAAACTATGCACTGCACTCTCTGTGTCCAGAATGTCCCTTGTGGTTGAAAGCGGCATTGCAAAAACAATGTTTGGTTTGAAACTCAACAGCGCATGCTCGATCCAGCACCCGAGGTTCTTCTCTACTCCTCCCTCCCTACAGCTCTCATAGCATTGCAACCATCTCTACCCCTCCTTACATCCACATGCACAGATGTGTTTCTAACTGAAACAGAGAGCCGAGGAAGAGCTTAAGGGTCCTAGTGGCCAGAGTGCACTTCTAATCTGAAATACTATTAACCCCGCGTCTCCACTGTGAGTGTCTGCATCGCATTCTGGCAGTCAGTGCAAGTGAACATACCAAAGTGCCGGGGAATACCCAGGACCATTCCCGGGACCAGTCTAAGAAGCGATCCACAAGCGTCCCAGAAGTGCTTCTCTGCTTCAAGTATGCGCCTATTCTATTTTTGATGGAAGGCGTTTCTTGGACGCTTCTGAATCGCGTCACTAACCCGGCATATTGGCAGATTTGCGCCCGATGGAAACTTGCTTCTGTTTTCCAAGTGTATTGTGAACGAGACTTAATATAGTACTGTGTAATATATTGTGTTTAAGAAAATGTAGCCAGTCACCATAACAAGATATACAATAGGCCTGTCACCACTGAGCCACGGTTTGTGTACACAGTATTTTCATATTAGGCCAACATTACATTTCACTTTAATAACACAATATTAAATAAATTAAATTCAGGCAAATTAATCTAATTACGCTTAGGACATCTGGAGCAGGTGCACTGACCTGTGTGTATGACTCTTATGTATCCCTGCTGTCTTGGCACTCAGCCAATAAGAAAGGAAGGTATATGGGGGTAGATTTCTCTCAAAAGTACACAAGTGCAAAAGTATCATTCATAAACATAGACCTGGCGATATGAAATCCAATGCCATATTATATGATGTTGCAACTCAACAGAGTTAGAATCCTGTTCACCTAATGCACTAATGCAAACTGGAAATGCTATATCCAACAGTTTTCCACTAATGACACTTTGGACTTGTTTTGGAGAGTAAATATAAAATGTACAAATTCCAAATACGTTACACCATAACCATAGGCATATTGAGAGCGGCTAGACATTTTGACACCTTGTGCTGAAATGTAGATCTACAAAATAAACACAGGGATGGATAACATTTCTACACTTGAACCAAGGAGTAAACAAAACATTCTCCCCTGCCACAGAAAAACTCAACATTGTTTCCAAAAGAAAGCTGGCATCTAAAGCAAACTGGAACAATCCAGAGGGGCAACTGGTATACAACTTGTTTGAGCTTTGCAAAACTGAGAGAAACTAAAGTTTATATTTAGTTATTCTGCTGAGGCACAAATGTATCTTCAAAATAATACTATACTGCCTGTACCCTCTATCTGTGCCATACTGCCTTCCCTCTATATTCTACCCTCTGTGAGAGATTTATTTTGGTTGATACACATGTCGAGATGCTACATCTGCAGTGCTTTGTGCACTGCTGAAAATTGTTAACTGAACGGAGGCCGGGATTGGCCAATTTAGTGGGTGCTGATCCACTGGTGCATCCCTAGAGAATGTCTTTCAATGGAAAGGTTACAGGTTTTGCCACAACATCTACCGATGCATCTTTCTGAATGTCATTTTAGCAAGGCAGTCTGTTCAAATGCTGTATGTCACTTTAAGTCTGCTAAATGTGTGGAGTCATCAGGTTAGGGAGACAGTAGCCTTCTCAATCCCACTTTAGCTCACTACTCCCTCTGAAGGACAGGTAGTGCACCACGTTGGGTAAGTATAGGGGATTTATTCCTGGAATAATCTGAGCTGGTACTCACAGGAGGAGGAGATGCGTCTTCTCCAGCCTAGGCAGTCCAGGCCGATGGGGGTGCTCTGGGAGAAACAGTGGGCCTTGAGGGGGATCCCCTGAAAAGCCTCCAAGGAGCCCAGGGCCAATCCAGCGTGGGCCTGCAGGGACGGAATGGCGGCATGCGTCAGTCGTAACCGAACGCCGTTCAGCGGTTAGCATGCTTAACAGTTAGCATGCTTTACAGTTAGCATGCTTAACAGTTAGCATGCTTTACAGTTAGCATGCTTAACAGCCTAGCGTGACATGCCTCAATGTGTGACAGCGTGTGCAATGAGCGAGGCGAGTGGACAGAAGCAATGGGAGATGGAGGTGCACGCATGCATGCATGGACGGACGGACGGACGGACGGAGGTGTGGAACAACAAGAGAATAAAACAGGGAGGAGCCAGACGAACGGCACCAAAACGGAAAAAAACGGAGAACAGGTTGAAAAGTCAAAATGAAGAGGCCACCAGAGAGAGAGGACAGGGAGGCCGTCCTTTGTGAATAACGGAAACGACAAGGAGGCACAAGGAGAGCAGGCGAGAGTAGGTGAGAGTAGGAAGGACAGGAGGAGACGAAAGGGCCTCCGAGGTTTCAGATGTTTGCCGTCGTTGTTGTTGTTGTTGTTGTCGTTCCCCCCCCCATGTCTTACTTTGTCCAGGTCGCCAGGCGACAGCGCGCTGAGCTGGCCCAGGCTCCCCCGCACGACTCGAGCCAGTTTCCGCTTGCGCCCCTTCTCCTCCTCCACCCAGAGGTCATCCACACAGCGGCGGCAGGGCCCCCGCGAGCCGGCGGGGAAGGGGTCGGGCGCCGCGGGGCGGCAGCGCCCGGTACCCCGCGGCCCCTGTGGCGGCTGGGCGACCCCCGCCGTCCGGTCGCTTGCCGCCAACAGCCTCTGGAGCGTCTTGGAGCACTTGCCGCCATTTTGTGCCACCTTTTGAGTGCACACGTCATCGGGTTAGTCTGACAGTCGCCGTCTGTGTCGTCCCACCTTAGCTCACTACTGCCTCTACTGGTCGGCCAGTGCACTACGTCTGGCCAATTATAATGGGGGTTGTTATTGGAATAATTACAGTATGGAGTGGGATGTGCATTACACTGGGAACACAGAGGGTGAAGGGTTGCGACCATGTGTTTCTGTGAGGGGAAAGGTGCTTGGTACGAGATCATCAAGGCCAAATTCTGCATTGCTGATAACTGACACTGGCTCCTTCCATTGGCTACTGTAAGGTAGCCACTAGGTGGTGCTAGACATTAAGCTATCTACAGACATGAGACTATAAGAGGAGCCGTGTGTCTCTCTCTCTGTATCATGTTATTCAAATCTAGTAAGCACACTGCTTTGTGTTGAAAAAGGAGCTGACATTGCAGTTTCCCTCTCCCTGCTTGAATCCCATCACCGTCACCGTCTCGCTCACAGGGCATAAAGCCCGAGAAAGAGGGTCTTGTTCGCCCCCCCCCACACACACACACAGACACAAACACTGACCTATACAGATACACTGGCACCCGCCCTCAGACACATGCCTGCGCACACACACACACACACACACACACACACAAATACACTAACGTGCACGCGTACACACTTTCAAGCATGGAGGGGTCAGACCGGGGATGATTTAACTGCTTCTTCTAGTGTTGTGGGGCAGAGCTAAGGAAGAGTTTCATTCGCACAGATTTATTCTCTGCCTCTACACAGACAAACGAACTAGGTCACGTCATTAAACATCTGGACACACATCCGAGAATATGTCAGGCATGTGTGTGTGGCCATGTGTGGCCTTCACAGCTCACGATTATTTTATAGCATATTTAATAATATA
>JAODUG010067444.1:0-34692 GCA_027564795.1 Aphredoderus sayanus
GAGAGAGAGAGAGAGAGAGAGAGAGAGAGAGAGAGAGAGAGAGGGGGAGAGAGAGGTGCAGAGATAATCCATGATAGGAGAGACAAAACACTTACACTGTAGATAAACAAGGAAAACGAAGTCATGAAAAGAAATGGAGGGAAACGAGAGAGGTCAAGGCAGGACAAGAAAAGGGCGGCAAGAGAAGTGAAGGGGAGGAAGAATTAATGGAGAGATGAGCTGAATAGAGGCTGGAGGTGGCTGTGATGGAGAGAAGAGAGCAGTTGAGTCAAAGATTAAGACAGAGGGCGGAGAATCGGACGACAACCCCGGGCAGACAGACGGCTGGGCAGACGGCCTGACAGACAGACAGACGGCTGGGCAGACAGGCAGACAGACATACGGACAGAACGACAGACAGAGAACAAAGGCTCTGTTCCTCTGCCTCGCTTCGCTGCCTCCTGCTCCATCTGCCACCGACATCCCCCCACCATCACCATCCCACTCATCTTCCTCTCCTCTCTTCCCTGCCTCCCCCTCCCTCCTCCACCCTCTTTCCTCTCCATTCCCTTGGCAGGCAGCTCTCACATACTGTAACTTCCTTTTGTGTATAGCACACTATGTTTTGTAACACAGCGATTGGTCGGGGCCCCGTAAAAGTGTTCTGAAGACAGTTATGGGCTTTTTGGTGATTTTGTTGGAATTATATTATTATTTTTGTTGTAATTATGTAATTTTATTATATTGTATCATATATTGTAATTTCATTATCAACATATGTACCTGCCTACGCAGCAAAAGTATTGTCCATCTACATAAAGTCAGATAACATATATCTGAAGTCAATAGAAATGCAAACAAAGAAAGTGACATACTGTAGCTGTATTGTTTTTCGATGAGCACAATGAATCCATACAAGACCATGCGTGCAATAAGCATGTTTTTATGATAGTGATTAGAGTTGGGGCTGAAGTGGCGCTGGGGTTAGAGTAGGTTGCCTGGCAGCCAAAATGTGGCTGGTTCGTATGTTGAAGTGTCCCTGAGCAAGACATACTGTACAGTATGTGTTGGATTGGGCATCAGCTTCAATGGGCCATGCCTGTTAATTTCTCTGAATATACTTTAGAGTAGCACCTCCTAATTAAAACTGTTTGCTAGATTCTTTTGAAAATAGAAAAGAAAAGAAAAAGTAAGAATAAAATAAAAGTTAAGGATATTTTGTTTGAATACACCGGGTAGAGAACAATGTTAATATCCCCATGTCACCTTATCATGATCATACTGTAATACATACAGTAGCATCACGTCTTATTAGACTGATAATTTCAGTAAGTGTGCTACAGTATACTAAGCAACAACAACGTGTGTGTGTGTGTGTGTGTGTGTGTGTTGCGTGCCTGTACAAGCACATGACCTCTCACATCATTTAGCAACTGGTACTTCTCCAATCGGGCCACCCCAGTGGCAGCACATAATATGTAATAATGGGAGATTTGCTTTCATGTGCTAAGCTCCGGGAAGGTTCGGACCTCCCATTTAGACTCAACAGGAGCTTGGCACCGACTCCACACAGGTGCAGCCTGAGAGAGACATAGAGGGAGGGAGGGAGAGAGAGAGAGAATTAGCGGTAGAGAACAAAATGTAACATCTGCGTGGATGGCTGTTGTGCCAATTTTCACCAAATGAATGAGCGAGAGAGGAGAGAAGGAGGAAAGGGCAGAGTGAGAAGGAGGCATGAAGGGGGGGATTACAGCATCTGTGTCAATTGATGTTTTGCTTTCTACCAAAATGAGAGAGAATGTGAGAGGAGCTTAAAATAGCAGCGAGAGTGAGAGTTGGTGGCCAGCCAAGGCTGGATGAAGCAATCCACCTCCAGCTGTTGTGCTGCTTGGGTATCAGACTTGGGACAGGGGGGTAGAAATGAGGAAGTGGAGATGTCTCAGGGAGAACACTGGGAACGGTAGATAGGAAAGCATGGCAGGTAGCAGGTAAATAGTGTTAGTATCTGAGATTTGAGTTGACGGTAGGGTACGTGATTGTAAGCAAATACACCTTTTGTCAAATTCAGCAAATATCTTCACAAGGTCTGAGTTGCCCATTGTGTGCTCCTGCTCAAAATGGGAGCACATATACATTGGTGCAGACCACACCACACTACACTATACATTCATGACAATGTATGTCCAGTTTGGGCAGTGGAGCTTCTGGGGGAGCATCCTACTGTATATGGCATTGAAAGGAGAAGTTGTTTTAGGTTTGATCATGTTCAAATGTATCAATAATCTTTCACCAGCAATGCTTACTGTAAGCACTGTTTACACCAGCTAATTAGACCTCTTCTTAGGACTGCCTGGGTGTGTCTACTTGATTGACATCTACTTGATCTGTCAGTTTTGTTGCAACAGTTGACGTGGGACAATTGTCATTGTTCATGATTGGTCTTTTGAGTATATGCAGGGAAGCTGCAGCATAACTCCAGTTTTACCCAGAGAAGAAGTCTACCAAAATAACTCAAAACACCTTTGAGGGTTTACACAGGCTTTAATGTCTTAATGCGTAAATAAACGTGTGCGTGCATGCAGAATAAATGTGTATCTGAGTTCTACACAATATTATGCATTAATGCTAACAGATTTTTGCGTGGGTGTACAGTATGTCTGACTCAATGCGTGTATTAACAAGCGCATTTTCACAACAGAAATTACCTTTGCCATTCCATTAATTAGCAAAGTCACATCAGATGTGGAGATGTCAAATACTCCTCCTCAAATACTCCTCACTGATATCTGCACTTAAATAGCAAATTTACCAGAAAACCTGAACACCTGATTCGTATTTGACAACATGCAAAGTCCAATTAAAAAGATTACCTTGACATTCAATACAAGAAATGAATTAGCGACTTGCAAAACATTTCCTACCAAATTAATCCAAGTCCATACTCATTCAGTTTTTGACTTTCTTTTCTCTAATGCCCTTTTTTTCTTTAATACCTGTACAATTCAGCTTTGATCTTTCATGAAAGTATTATATGGTGTATAATGTTATTTTTGGGTTTTTTAAACCATTTTCTGGGTTTGCTTAATGTGTAAGTGGCAGTTTTAGGTGGAAATGCTGCTTATACTCAAATAAAAAGACTTTTGAAATACATCAGATTGGCAGGCTTGAATAAATACAGAGCAGGTAGTGCCTCCAATATATGCATGTGATTGCATGTGTCAGAAATACGCTTGGTCAAAACCAAGTGTTTTTTTCTGCCGGGAGGTAATCCATTGGAGATGTTTCATTTTACAGTTAAAAAGACTAAAATGAAGAAGTCAACAGAAAAACAGGGTAGCTATTGAAGATAGTGCCAATCATATGTGTCTCCAGCACAGTCACATACAGCACTTTAGTACAGCTTACAAACCGGTGTTATCTCAGATGTCAGGCACGACACAGAATTCCGTCAGAAATTCAACTGGTTGCCAGTTGCTCCCTTGCACCTTCTTTGTAGTAAACAAAATACTGTATTACATGAAATAAAAATATCCAGATTAAATTGTTACATAATGGAGCACATTAAGTTACTAAAACATGCTATTAATATGTTATGCTAGCATCTACTGTTTAGCGTCTGTTCCATGCACTGAGAAGTCAAAGTTTGACTTTACATTTACGTCATTTAGCAGAAGGTTTTATCCAAAACAACTTACAGTACAATACATTTGTGAGAAGATCCAGAAATGGCCATACTGTACATTAGAACAATGGCATTACCAGTAACAATGTACCTCAAAGTACCCTAGGTTGAATGAATTACTAAGGTCGGGACCTCAGGTCATATAAACTGGTGGGTCTTGACACTGCTGTCCTAACAGGCGCAGGAAGTTTAGTCTCCCACTGTGGTGTCAGGGAAAACCAGAGTCAAGACCAAGTTGAGTGACTCTTCTTCAAATTCTATTGTATGTGGTGCCAGTCAACCAGCTGAGGTAGTACATTAGTACAGCAAAGCACTTTGGCTGGTAGGGCATGCTAATTATCATCTGCAAAAGTCATGTTACTTTTTAAAATCGAGCTGTATGCTGTTTAGATGTTTACTTTAGCCAAACCAACTCAAATGCAGTTCATAAAATAGTACAGTTTTATAGTGTCCAAGTATTTTAAAACCTGACATTCTGCAAAAGCAATACCGTCATTCTTTTTGAATAGACATTGCCTATAAGGCACTTGGTAGGGCAAAACACAGTTTTCAGGGACACCTTTTATAATGATTGTGAACCCCTTTGTGTTCAAAATCTCCGCACCACCACTTTATCCAGGCAATGTATTCTCTCATCCTGAAGTCAGCGCTACTGTTATTGTTGAACTCTACGTTGAACTTTCTCTGACTCAAACTCATTTGTTTCACCCAGCTAGAGCCCTGCTTCTTCTGTTGTCTCTCTCTGAATTGCTTTGTCTGCTTTGTGTGCCATGCATCACCAATAGGAAAGATTGGTCCCTGGCTGTTACCCATGCATAGACAATACTGTGAGGATATTGTGTTTTTCACCCAATGCATAGATAGTAGACATGTCTCTTTGGGTTATTTTTGTTATGTTTTTATTTTAATGTTGTTTTTTTGAATGTGTCCATGCTGTAGCCGAGTGAAAAATATGTGTATATATTATTTTTAAATGATGAAAAATAAGGATGTCTCATTTGTCTCCCTTCTTTGCATGAGGTGGATTGCGTTTATCTTGCTTTCTTTCACTGAAAAAGCTCTGTAATTGACAAATACATACCTATGTACTAGTCAAGTACATATGTACATGTTTTTAATTCTCTTTACCCGCCTTGAATGCAGGGGAGTATGAAGTGGTCCTTGGTGCTGTGAACGACTGAAGTGCAATGTTTTCATCAAATTGTGTACTGTATAACATACAATAATTATGCAATATTAAAGGTAATAAAGTACCTCAATGTCTCTAACGGTGTTTGAGGTGGCCGATAAAAGCTGGGTTTTGGGTGGGGGTAGTCATACCCTCACAGACACACATACAAATACATTCCTTTTTTCTTTATTTTATCCAGTCCTTGTTGCCTCTCTATTTTTCAACCCCATGTCAAATCTTTATATACCAAGTCACACATTGTATTTGTGTGTGTGTATGTGTGTGTGTGTCCTCCACATAGTAAAATCAACTCATTTGCATTCATACAGGCACTGATAGTAAATATGTGTTTGTGGCTCTCATCAGTTAAATGCACAGCTAACCTCACAATTAACCAGCTCAAGGGACTGCAGACTTCTTTCAGTGACACAGAGACACAGAAACTACGTGTGTGCATGTGTGTGCGTATTTTGCAGTAGCAAGCATTTTGCTAATACTGTATGCCAACAGCATGCTTTAATATTGTTTAACCCCATTTAACACCCCCAATGTATGTATCTTGTTTTTCTCTGTACACATTCTTTCTCTGCATATAGAGCAACTGCTCTGTGTTCTTTCTGGCATTTCTCAACTCCACTACCTAAACACACACACGCACACTTGCACGCAACCGTACGAGCAAACACACACATGCATATCCACACTAACCCTCCCTGTCGTAAATGGAGGCTATTAAGCTGTCTGCTCACAGAATCTCTATTATTTAGCTGTCCATTATTTAAATTCCACCTGTCGGCATGCGCAAAGAGAAAAGGGTCCCACCATTCATTCATTCAGGTTCCCAAATGGACTGAGTGCTAGCACACAAGTCTATGGCCTCGAAATCCATGCAGTCTTGACACTGGGCCCAGTGCATTGAGTGGATAATTGTATATGGTGGGGGAGGGCCAGCGTTTACTTAACAGTGCAAATGTAAAAAATGAAAGTCAATAAATTCAAGACAACCCATTGAGTTAGGGAAGTATGGCAGAATATTTTAACAGTAAATGCAGCCTTTTCAAGAAAATCAATCATTGCCGTGGCTCTAGTGCATGTGCGCTTGTTAAATGCTAGCATTAGCATTGCTATTTGCATTTGATTATGTAAACCATGTTGACTTCCAATCTAACTTTTGTATTTTTGTATCACAATCCTTCTGTTCCTGAATTTGAAATAAAACTGGAAAGCAATAATAATAAAACAAAGTGTATTTACAGAAGTAGTCTGGTCGTGGAAGTTTAATATATTTTTTTCTAATCATTTGTAATGTCAGAAAATTAAATGTATTCAATGCTATGTGAATTCAAATCTATATGGGAGTAGGACAAACATTTCAGTCTTTCCTTTCACTCTAATACAAACCATGCGCTCCCCTGCGCCAGCTTGCCAAGAAGTGAACGGTGGAACGTTCGGAGGGGGTGCGCTTGATTATTTATTTGTGTTCCAACAGGGGAAACCGGAGCTTGTCACCACTGTGTGGCTATGACTCATAAAAGCCTGTTTATTTAGAAACCAGAACTTGCTGCCTGACAGGCCGTTACATCTGGTGGCAATTATATCATTCAGCCCCAATCCAGTTCATATGTGGGAGTTGCATCATATAAATCTATGTACTGTATGTGTGTGTCTGTCTCTTCTTGTTGGTTATGTAGTACTGGTATCTGTGTTTTTATATATTTTCATGTGTGCTCTACTGTACATGTATTACATATTTGATACAAAAAAGGACATAAGTGTTTATGCCAGTGGAGGTTGTTTTTGAGCCATCTGACAACTCCAAAATAAAACCCAGTGTCTTCTAGAAGGATTCTGTCTTGGAACAAAGTGTTTTCGACCCCTGACATTTACTTGAGCGGGGATGTCAATTTGTGTTCTCCTCTGGGTATTTGGGCATTTTTTCCATTAGCTTTCGTCACTGAACCGAAAGAGAAATGGGTTACAGAAGACATTCTCTCTCGATTTGCGGATGGTTTCTATTGTGGCTCCATCTATTTCAAGGCTCCAGTCCAACAGCTGCTTTCTCCCTTTTTTTCTTTTTTTCTCTCACTAAAACAGAGCTTGGCTGTCTAGGGAAAACATCTTGTTTCATTTTAGCTTCTCTGTTGTTAAAGGACTTGGAACGCCTGCTCTCTCATCTTCTCTCTGCTCCTTGACCACCCCCTTCCCCAACAACCCACGCCCCCTGTGTTCTCCCCTTCTCCTCACCTCTCCTGCTGTCAAACCTCTCATTAAGGGAGAAATGGAAAGTTTGCAACTCCTCAGTAAGGTGTACATTTGTGTGTTTGTGTTTTTCTATTTCTGTCTGTCTGTCTGTAATCCTACAGCATGGTAATTTATTTGTGTAACTGTGTGGGCAGTGCTGTTTGTGCTTGTGTGTGTGTTTGTCGGTGTGGTGCAAATGCATGCAATCAGCTGTGTTTGTGTGTATTTCGGAATGCTAAAATGCATTATTGTGTGTTATAAGGAGTGTTCTGTATGTATATATAGTATGACACGTGTGCCTGTGCGCCTGGCACAGTGTGTGCCCTGTTAAAGCCGACCATCGCCATAGCCTTACAAGGCTCCCTGTGTGTAATTGGCGACCTATTAGTTTCTGCCCATTGCATTTGACAGATATGAATTGGCGCGTCGCTGGCAGACCTGCTGATTAATGACAACCACAATTGCTGCCTTAATTACTGAGGATGAGAAGTAGGGAGACATGAAATACACACTCATGATGATCATACACTCACACACACGTGTATATGTATACATTTACACGCACACACACACACCTGTGTGCGCACACATGGTCAGGGAGTGTCTGTGTGCATGTGAAAGGGAACTCAGTGGTTGCTCATGAATGGCATTAATAATGTGTGTGATTTAGCACTCATCTGGTGGCACACACTCTGAAAGCCAGTCAAAAGCAGAGTTATATTAGCACACACACACACACACACACTGTTAATTAACCTGGTGCTCCTCACAGTGGCTAGCCATGACTTCAATTCTGCCTCTGCCAAGATGGATGTGGGTGGCTCTTCACCGCTAAATCAATCTGCGCTAATTGCTGGTCTGCGCTCCCCCGGGTCTTTACCTTTCTATCTGTCTGTCAGCATCCTATCTACCTGTCTTATGTGACGCGCACCTCCCACATCTGCCAGCGACCGGAATCTGTCAGGCAACCTTCTGTTTCCCCGGGGTGTTTTGACGTTGTGGCGTCGGCGCCGCGCCTTTTCTTTCTTTGAGCGAGTTATATAGACTTTGCAAATGATGTCTGAGTGAGGATCTATGGTGGACGTGAACTTGAGTAAAACCCTCAACGGAAGTCCACACACTGACGAAGAATGAAGTCAGTGACGGGATTCAATTTGATCTTTCTCTGTGGTTGCTGCAATGTTGTTTTTAAGTATAGCTTTTAAAGCTATTTATCCAGCATCACACTGTATTTATTTATCCAGCATTGTTGAGGAAACACAATAATGTTTGAAAAAATATATTAATTTTACTCATATTTATCTCATACGTTATTTGACTCAATACAGTGACCAAGGGTTTGATGGTTCAAGATCACTTTAAAACAAATTATATAGAACACCTTTAATTATTTTTTAAATGGCCCTGATTACATTTTAAATAGTAGAATATTCCCCTGTAATTGCTATAAATAGGCAGTTTATTATAACTGCATGCCTGTACATTCATGCTACAGTATACACACACAATCAGTATACTCATGCAAACCTCCTAACACTTTTTAATCAGAACCCCTTATTGATGTGGCTGAATTGCCTCGTCTTTCTTCTGTTCTCTTCCCCCTTGCCTAGTTCCCCTGGCACACACAGATGCACTCACACACACGCACACCTCATAAAATATTAACAATATGCAGCTATCTATTAACACTACCAGGCTTGTTTTAATACAGTTGATGGACCTACAGTGTAGCTCAACAGCTATGGTGCAGGTACTACCCCACTCTTTCTGGCTCTCACTCATCCCTCTTTCAGTATTTCCTTCTTTCTTATCTTCCCCATCTTCCTGCATTTATGGATGTATGTATGTATGTATGTATGTATGTATGTAGCCCCCCTGGGAAAGCTCTCCAGCTGTTTAAAGTACAGCTCCATCAACAGAAGGGGTGAATAGAGGAATACAGTATACTGTAGACCCCCCACCTCCAACACACACATACAAACTCCCACCCTAGAACATGTCTTCATCTGTAGCCTTGGCTATGCTAATAGTTAATGGGAGGCACTTCCATACAGATGGAGGAGCTTGCTTGTGTGGTTTAAGAATGGGATAGGGGATTTTCACAGAAAGGTCAGTGCTCATATTCCACAGCGGTTTGAAACTGTAAATAGATACTGTTATATTCCATGACAGAATTACTGAATATATAGCTAGTATAGGAAGCGATGAAAAACTTGTTTATTTAATGACTAACAGGAAGAATTTCTTTATTAAACTAACTAACTTATTAATAATAATATTATTTTTTACACATTTAAATCACTTTATACAATATCGTTTGGATGGATTGAGTGATCCACAAGCTTATAATTATAAGTATTCTGTAGCTGTTCATTACAGCGGTTCTATGCAACAGATTTGTCGGTTTGTTTTTCACATATTCTAGGTGCGTTCTACAGTATGTAAGTTCCTATTGCTGGGAAATTAGTTGTATTTTTGCATGGATGCAACCTGAGAAACTATATTTCTTTCGTTTGTTATTTCATTGTGATTCTTTCTTATCCTATCACATTCATGACATACTATACCATTGGCTTTGACAACATCATATGACCCTAATGCTTAGAAAATACAAACTTATGACCTCTGTCAGCATGGGGAGGGTTGCCAAAACATGACTGATGCTGGCTTTTGTGGATATGACAGAGAACAGCTATTTGCTCCTCATACCTATTCCCTTTTAAGGCACTGGCAGCTGTAGCTCGCTTAACGCCATATAAATTCTGTTTGCTCCACCTCCAGGCTCGGTCCCATTAGCCCATGGTTCCTGGCAACATGCTTTTTGATGACAAGACCATTCCTATCCAGCCTGCAAGTTGTGGATAGAGTGAATACAATTGATCACCACCTTCTGTGACAAGAGTAGGTTAACCTGCCAGGAAAACTATAGGAGAAGAGAAAAACCTTTGGGCTGGCAAATGCTAGCAGATGCTAGCTTAACAATAAATCTTCATCCTGATCAAAACCTCAACCTTAAATTTAAGTGAACAACGTCACCATTGTTGCTAAAATAGGGCTCTTTGTCACAGAGAACATGATTAATATGTTTTTCCACCTTGATGTGAAACACGGGTTGAAGTGAAAGTTGCAGTGTGAAGAAAAAGATTTGGCTTTTTCAGAGTTCATAGGCAAGGGAAAGAGCGATTTAAAGGTATGCTCCTGGATTGCATTATGGCCTTCCCAGAACCCTATATATTTGCCTCAGCTCACTGTTAATGCCACGAAACACAACTGCGAATGTGGCCATGGCTATAAGGGGAGTGGGAGAAAACACCCTGAGCCAAGCAGCTCTAGGAGCTCCGTAGGGGGAGGGGTAGAGGGGAATGCGAGCTACTGAATCTCCGGTGCAGGAGTCAAAGCAATGATTTTCTAGCATGTCTCTTTAAACATGAATATAGCAGTAATCTATGTATTTCCATTTAAATATAGAGTGGAGTATTACAGTGGAGTGTCCTGAGCTGCTCAGCACACTTCCTCTGTGTGTGTTGTAATCCGTGCTCCTTTGTTCTATGTTTTCATTGCCGGGCCAGCCCACAAAGCATACATTTTCTAGTGAAGATACTGGTGTTTTAGTATGACATCTAGTGGCAGACAGTCACATATATATTCACTTTAAAATAAAAATAAACGAAGAAACCACAATGCTAGGAAAAATGCACTTTGCAGGCCATAATCACTTCTAGCTTGAAGGAAAGATTATAAAATGATATTCTCTCTCTCTCTGTCACCCTCTCACTCATTCTCTCTATGTCTCTGTTTGTATGCCATTCTGTAAGTGTTTTAGGCTAATTAGAGTATGAGAAATGTGTGTGTGTTGAGTGTGTAACAAGGTTAAATGCAACAATGTGGGTGTTGTGCTTTCCAGTGTGAGCATCTGATTACGGTACATGGAAATTGTACTAAATGTTAAAAACAATGTAATGGCATACTGATATGCTTGTTCACTGTTTTTATACACCTGAACCATCTAGTGTCATCTAGTTCCTTTGAAACTAATTCTGTGTGTTTCTGCATGACTCTCACGTGAACGCAAACTGTTGTATGACTGTAGGGATATGTTAAATGCAGGGCATTTATTGTGGTTTAAAAGTATCTGGAATTGACCAGTAAACCAAAATGTCACCTTTTAAATAGTTTTTCTTGTGTTTGGTTAATATTAGTAAATGTTGTTCATTGTTGTATGTTGTTCCTTTTTTATAAATTTTTTCAATCACCGTCTGATTCTAATGAAGAGCAGTCAGAGATATAACTCTGCCCCGTTACCATGGTGACTGTTTCCCGTATCCACCTTGTTTTCAAACAGCAGAGAGTAACATTTAATATATATCAATAAATAATAATACAATATATACATATAAATGTATATATATATATTATTAAATACATTTGACACAACTGTAATGGGACTTACTTAACAGGTTACACAGGAATTATTGCTACCTTAAGATTCTGCCCGTTAGTAGCTCAGTATGTGAGGTTGACCAGCAGTGATCCACGCTCTGTCTAACCACCCAGCCCGGGGCTGTGGGAGCCCCAGAAACACAGTCAAGGGCACCTGGCGCTCAGCACAGACAGAGGTTCGCTGATTCCAGAGGACGACTGGAGGGCAGAGAAAACATACTGCAAACCCAGATGGGCTTTGAAACGCGTTGAAACTGGTCCCTTGAAACTGGCCCCTTGTCATGTAGGGACAGGTCTCATGGTGATGAGACAAAGGGGAAGGAGCAGAGAGAGTAAGGATGGAGAAACTGAGACCGAAGCAGAGCTCTGGCAGATTTTGAAGTGAACACAAAGAAAGTAAAAAAGGAGAGCGACTGCACGTCCTTAACCTGAAACGCCATGTAAAGTTAAACTGTTTAAACAAGGGCAGGTGCTTTCAAAAAGTACTCAGCAGGTGATTGGATGAACCATTAGTCTATCTGTAGCAGCCGCCATTGTTGTTTTCGAGTCTCTTGTGCTGTCATCACACCTAAGCCACACGGTAGATATACAGGGCAGAATTGAAATGATTACCTGCCTCTACAGACTGATTCTCGCCACTACGTCAAACTGAAGCTGAACTGAAGACCACGCCCTTTTACCTTTGGCCATGTTTATTGGCTAAGTGAGACTTAGGCTTTATGACAAATGAAAATGTAACAGTTGATTTTCGGGCACAAGATTACCTTTTATATAAAGGTCATATTCTGCCCTCTGTATATTTATAGAGAGGTTCTTTCTGAATCGGCCTAATGAACCAAAATGTTTAAATATTTAAAATGATATGCAGAAACAAGCCAGAGCCTCTGCCTGCAAGCCAGAGCCTTACAGGCATACTGTACAGTACACCAAGTGGGTGGAAAGTATTGTTTCTCAGCCAGCCTATGAGCATAATATATCCAGTGCCTCCCCATAGCATGTAGCCTATAGCTATTCCAGAACACATGATTGTGTCTTAATGCTCAGTCTGTGGTTTGTGTGTGCGTTGGAAATATAAGTCCTATGGACTGACATCTGTTTCGGGTGAGAGAGCTAAATATCTTTTGGAAAGGGCTCCTCTACCAGTTCCCCGGCCCAGTGCAGAGAGTGCTTGACACTTTGACCGGTACATCAACTCCGCCGAAGTGCTGCCATCTAAACTGGACAGTGTGTGTGTTTGAGAGAAATAACACCTGAATACAAACAAAAGGGAGAAAGAGATGTGTCTACCCACTCTCTCCTGTCCTCTCATTTTGGGTGGTTGCAGTGGCGTTGGCGAATAAACGTGAGAAGCAGATGTTGAGACTCCGCCACAGATGTTTTCACTTAGAGGCTGAGAAACGATTCTATGCTGCGTGCATTCACTGTCACGCGCATTCACTTTCAAGCGTTACTTTGACTCTTTTTCAACAGACACATATTCTGAACTACTATGTGTGACATTAAAGCTACAGAGGCATTTTCAAATGGTGTAAGTTTGCGTTAGAATTCTGGAAGATGCAAGGACAGAAAGACATATGGACACTGCTGGCATTCCATATGTTAGCCTCCTAAAACACTTATCAGGCTGCTAACCTATATTTACAGGCCAAATGGTTTTAAAAGTGGTTTCAGATATTAATGTTTCCCCTTGTGTTGCCTGTTGGTAGCATATTATTGTAGAAACAAGCTTCTTTGGAGGGACCTTGGCTCGCTCAATGCTAATGACATGAGCAGGAAACCATTGGCATCGAGCTGCTTACATTAAGGCCATTACGGAGAAATAAATACAAATGCAACAAGGCCTAGAAAGCCAATTCCTAACCTGTGTTCTGTGAACTATTGTCACGGAAACTAGTCAGGGATGTGTTTTGCTGCAGATGATGAAAAGTAGAGAGTGTAAATATACAATATGCTTTTGTATATTTATAAGCCTTAATGTTTAGAGAATAAATAGGTTAAATGAGCAATATATAGTAAAGCAAAATTATGAAATGTCTCCAATGGACATTTTTCCATATTTAATGTAGCTCAGTACATTAAATATGGGCATGTGTATGTCATTGGGTAGTAATAAACATTCTGTGTGTGTGTGTGTGTGTGTGTGTGTGTGTAAAGGTGAAGGGTGACAGCAGCAGGAGGCAAAAACTCTTATACACACACTGTCACTATGTGTGTGTGTGTGTGTGCGTGTGCACGTGTACATTTGTCTGTCCCCCGGGCTGTGCTGCTCATTATTCGTCCCTGTGTCCTCCCACCAGATGATATTGATTGGACCATGTTAAGTATGGAAAGGGCACCTCACGGTTTGACTGGTGGTGACAGGAATATGAGAAGAGGGGGGGTTGTATGGTTCTGTGTGTTTGTGTGTGAAGGCAGTTTCATTAAGTGTGTGGGTGTAACTATATCACCGTATTTTTCGTTCTACTTAATTATTTGAAGTGATTATTATATTCAGGTGTGCGTCATTTACTAGTGCGTGTGCATTTGCACATAAATAATCTCTTCACACACGTGCAGCAGTGCAAGTCTTAGCAATCACTTTGCTTTCATCTTTTACTCGTGTCTACCCCCACCCTACCAACCCGGTTTCACCCTCAGCTTCATGACCTTTAACCCCACCCCCAAGAGACCAATAACCCATTGGTTGATTTAGAGTGAGGAGGTTACGCGCTAGTTATAGCTAATAAGAGGAACACAGCTACAGGGATCTGTCTTGCTGGGCTACACACAGGAGACAATATATACAGTAGCTCCTTTTTCATCCTGGGGTAATTAGATAAGGGGGAGTGGAGTCCACACGTGTGTGTCTGGGGAATATGGACATATATCTTGAAAGGATTAAGGGAAGGTTCAATGGCGCCACAGTGTATACACGTCCTGATGGTTTGATGAATGGCAGATAAAGCAAAGTGGAATCTAAAGGTCATTCATAAAGGTCATTCCCACTATTTACACAGAAGATATTTGCACACCTTCAAATTGCATGTAAGCGGTAAGGCCCCTCCCCAAATACAACGTTATTTTTTTTTTTTTTTGTTAAAATTAATTTTAATGTAAAATATTCACTGCAGCTGGATTACTTTTGATCACCACAGAATGAATAAACGAATACGAAATAAATAAAGTATGTACAAACCCAATGCAATGTACTAAACCATGTTTAACCTATATTAAAAGGGTTTATTCCATTTTTGTGTTGTTTTCTTCTTTGTTTATCTCCACAGATAACCATTCCTTCACCATGTTCAACCAACTGTTTCTTGGAGTCCTGCCCATTGACTTTCAATAGCGCTCGCTTATTTGTTTTCCCTACAAAAGGAGATGAGTCAACTGATTGGCAGTCAAACGGCATGCTAGACGATAGCGCCAAACCTTGGCCCAGGCTAGCTGTTCAATTATTCAGAGAGGGAGAGAGAGAGAGAGAGAAAAATATTTTTAAAAATGTGGGTTGGGTTGTGTGTGTGCGTATTCGAAAAAGAATCGCAGAGAGCATGATTAGAATGCAGAGGCTTGCTGGGTTTTAAACACATACACCTATCACAGCCCTGTCAACATTTAATGTCTTAATCCATCTGCTATAGTCAACATCACCTACCACCATGTATCACACACATACACAAATATATGCTCTATATATAGACAGACACACAGATACACACAATATATCTGCACTCCACACACACACACACACACACACACACACACACACCTAGCACTCCAGCATATGGGTTAGATCTAATCGCAATAATTTCATTTCCCCCCTCATCAGCTCCGGAGCCAGATAGACTAAGTCCCATTTGTAACCACTGCAGCGCTACTGGAAGGAAATATGACAGATAAGAAAAGGCTCTTGTAATAAGCCGGCTGTGTGGATCTGATAAATGAAGAGAGCGCCTTCACCAGTTAGCTGGAGAAATATATTGCAGAACGGTGGAAAGCCAAGCGCAGTGGCTTGAGGGTTCATTAAAAAAATAAAAATAATAAAAATAAACTGGGGAAGAAATTAACTTTGTTGATTAGCGTCATGATGGAGGGGTGCCTCTTGCAAAGTGACTCAGTGCCTACTTGGAAAATATTGTGTGTGTGAGGAAACGCAACATGAGGAAGGAAAAGAAAAAAAGGTAGGTATGATACAGAACATCCTCTATATCATAGCCTACCTTCTGTATTTTCCATTTTTCTCAGTGAGAGAATCACATGTTCCTCTCCGCTGTAAAACTACCTCACTTAATCTCACACATACACTCCCTCTTCCTAAAAGATTCACCCCTTTCAGCTGTTCTTTGTTAAGCGACAGATGTGCGGTGTTTCCGGTTTTCGTAAAGTGTAATATCTTGTTTAGAGCGCAGGCCTGAATCATGCCCATATGGCCCTGCATATACTGTAGGAGAGGCAGGCTCACTCGGGTGGCATTTAAAATGTAAATAGAACAAAGGATAGTGGGAGGTAATTTCAGCTGTTTCCATGGTAGGTAAGCTATGCCAGTGATGCTGTGTGTGTGTGTGTGTGTGTGTGTGTGTGTGTGTGTTTTGTGTTAGTTATTACTCTGGACTGCACATTAAATTATGTTTGATGCTTTGGAAAAATATACTTTGAAAGTATTAATGTATAGTTTGCACAGTTGATGATCTAACCAGAAGTAGGGTTATAACATGGTTTTTGAAGAGAATTAGAACCCGGCAATACTGTTTGAATGTTTTATCACGGTGTTGATATATGTTTTGCTTGCGAGGAATTTCTCCTCTTTTCTGTGACTTTGAGAATTTCTAGAGTCTGCAAGGCGGGCTCCATCAAAGGTGTGTCAAAGACAGGCTCCGGGAGTGTTTTCATGCGTGCGCTCTCTGCAGAAGGAAACGCGCTCGGCTGACTCAGAGGGAATCAGCCGGCTGTCCGTCCAGCCATTCACCTGTCTGTCCGTCAGCCTGTGCGTTTAGCCAGCCACCCCATCACTGATGTCCCTCTGTCACGACAACACTCATGGACCCGTGCTGATCCAGTGTCTCCACAGCTTAGTAATGCCTGGCGAAGTAGCACTTCAGGACGTCAGTCGCGATGGAACGCTACTAATGCAAAAACCACTTAAAACAGATCAACAAGGCATCGTACAGACATAATGAAGATAATATTGTATGGATCGGACTAACAATACAATACTTATATTACAATACAATAATGTCAAATTTAGCAGATATCAGTTTAATGGCAGCATAGTTGGAAATTCATATACATATCCATACTTTATTATTGCATGAGAACATGCACACATCTTTGTGAACACTTTTTTATTATATTAGCACCAGGAAAACATAACATGTCATATCAGATGCTATTATTCAATAGACATACCCAAAGCCCTAGGCAGAATATTTTTATTCTTAAAACGGCATCCTTCCCTGTAAACTTTCGATGGAAAAAAAATCCATCCTCTCTTTGGCAAAATGTGTGAGCTTGGGAGGCCACTGAATTGGTATAATTACATGGGTTTAAATGCAAATTTACAATGTGCTTATTAATTCTATTCTGCTCATTTCAAATCACTGACTGCACTTAATTAAATCAGATTGATTAGACCTTTCTAGACTTTCCCTTTACAACCACATAATTATGTCAAATAGAGCTACTTGACACAAAGATCTACAGTTGAAAAGCTTTCATTTCAGTCATTCAGGGTTTTTCAAGACCTCGCTCGAGTGGTTTTAATTTGGCCAAATTTTTATTGGAAACATGTTTTCTATACTGTATAAAACAAACCTATAGTAAGCAGACACCAAAATGTTAGTCCTAATGTCATAATTCAACATATGACAATTTGACATTATAGTGAAGTTCATGTTTAAACATTTAATACTGCTGGACTTGACGGCTATCAACAAACTGAGGTTACCAAACTGGGTTACCGAGTTACGAGGTTACCGAGTTACGAGGTTACCGAGTTTCAAATACTTTTTAAAAAGGGATTCCATGAACTTTATAGCCGTTGGAGTGTTGCCTTAATAGATGCAATTTGTCAACTTGAATATTAATTATTTGCACCAACAGCGGTGGTGCTGCAGAGAACGAATAACAATAAGTGTAATAATAAGGGTAAAACACAACATGAACCCGATACATTCAAACCAATGTAATATTTAAAAAGCAGCTCCCCAGGAGCTGGCGAGTTAATGGTTGGAATGGCTCCGCTCCTCGAGTGTTTTTCGGCAGCGTTGATTGCAATTTGGAGGAGGAATTATCTCGTCAGGGTGCGTGGGCAGAGGGAGGCTGGATCTGACTGTGAGCCGCTTGTCATTAACTGACTTCGTTCTTTTCATTTCCCTGTGCCGCTGCCTTTGTCTGACTCTACCGTTTGTTGTGGCTGCGCCGCAACTGTTGCTCGACGGTGCCGAGAAAATGGAGGACGATGTGCGCAGCTACGTGTGGCGGTGTAGCGGGACCAGGCGCACACGTGCTCCCCCTACAGGATGTCTACGTTCAGTGCGCGACCTTTCGGAAGAACGTAGCTGAAACCTCGCAAAAATCACACCTGTGAAATATGGACTTCTGTCAGTGATACACAACTTGAAATAATAGCGTATGTAAAGGACTTCAGCTGCACTTACAAACCTGGAAGTCCACTTAGGGCCACTCTGGCACACCTGCATGCTCGTGTGTGTAACACACACTCACACAGACGTACATAGGCCTTGTCTCATTGCCGCAGAATATCATTAGCAATGCACCTCATCAAGACAGGTTCATTTTCCCTTCTCTCTCTCTCTCTCTGCCGCTGATTTGACAATCACTGTGTAATCTTAGGCGTAAATGACTCTCTTTAAAAGTGCCGTGGGCACAAGGGTCCTGATATTTCCCCTAATTACGTTTCCGCATTATTACCATAAAGCCCGTTCCACCTTTCTCTGTCTCTCTTCTAATTACATTGTTCCAATTGCCGTGACACATGCTTTCATCTCTTTCTCAGGGCCTGGGAGCGATAGAGATAGGAGACAGAGACAGCAGCATTCGGCCCTTTAGCACCGGCGATAAAGCAAACATTGGTGTCTTCATTAAAGGGGAATCACGTTCTAAATCAACCTGTCCACTCTCACAGAACTGCTGCTGGCTTGGAGCAGTGACAGTTGAAGAATATTTTCATCAGATTCATCTGGCTGGTTATTTGCAATACAAGGAGCGCAGGTGAAGATTGGCTGGAGCTGATTATAGGGCATGAAATGAAATATGTACTTTACCTCAAAGACAAATGCTTTTAAAATACTGGAAATTAAGTAATAAATCATAAACACGAAGAAACAAATCACAATATGAGACAAAAATAATGAGTCAATTTATGAAAAGTTTTTCTATTAATAATACCTGAACAATGAAACTAAAAATAAATGCTACAACCGCTGTATAATAGATGCATGTAATAGAGGGTACAGCAGTATTACAGTACATATGGTGCTGTATTCCCCTTAGTTTTTGCACAACACAATAGTTTAATATAAATACTGTACACTGCATATAAAGCTTATGAAAGGGTTACATATACTGTATGTTTGACTGCTTGTTATTGAGAGGAGGTACACATACAGTAGAGATGGAAACCGGTGGCCAGGAAGAAATGTGTTTTTATATTTCCAGTGTGGGCAGAGAGTTGAAGGTCACTGCACCAGAGCAATTAAAGTGTCCAGACATGTAAGCTAATATAATGCATCTCATGCAATATTAATACACTTTAAACAAAACCTGCTTCATAATGGATCTACTGCCATTACTTCTAAGTAGACAAACCTGGTCCACTTAGTACAAATGTGTTATGTGTGTTAGATAAAATAATTCAGCTCCGAGGCCATGTCTTGGTTGAATATATTTATAAAAGCTTAGTAGTTGAATATAAACCTAGCCAAGGAGAAATACTGTACGTACAGCAGCCATTTTACAATGTTTCTGAATAAGGAAAAACTTATATTTATACTACTGTTAGATAGGGATGTCTACAGAGGGGGCAGTACTGTATATATATATATATATATATATATATGTGTGTGTGTATATATATATATATTAATTGTGAAAAAAACAGAGAGTGCTACAGTGCTTGGAAAAGACAGGGGCAATAAAACAACAAGACGGTCAGGTCAACAGTTGGTCACCAGATTAGGACCATGTCCCTAGGTTATCGTCAGATGGAGTCACTGCTATAAGGTCATTCCTCTCACAATGTGCGTCTAACTGGAAGACGTATAAACCTGGGCTATCTGCTTTGCCATGTGCAAAATAACAAAACATTCTCTAGCATAGTGATAACAGTTTCTTTATTGCAGAATAATAATATACAATAATATATAATAATACCGGTATAGAGGTTAAATGTCAATAATATATCTCAACTCAGCTGGAATATGTAAGATATTAATACTATTGGATCTTAAAATATCTTCAAGGTATCTTAAAGATGAAAACAGTAGATTATACTTGAAAGTATTGTACTTAACAGCTAGTACATACATACTACACAGAGGTAAACGTTTCACCCAGATCAGGATAATGTCTTTGTACCATACAAGGATTCCCATGAGTGACATTTGCTCTTGCAGTTTGTCCCTTTGTAATAGAAATTAAGAGAATATTGCGCCTTTATATGTTACTATAGTTACCGTGTCACAGCTAACGGTCCATGACGCCAGTCTGCAGGCATTCCATATAGCATTATGTCACTGAGACAATTCAAGGTCACACAACCGTGCCAGATGCATTCCTAATACAATAACTCCTTGTGCAATTGTCACGTTAGTATGGAGGCAAATGAGTTGGATGAAAGCGATGGGATGTTTGGGGTACAGTGTCTGCGTGCATGTGTGCGTGCCTGAATGTATGGAGGTGAGCAGTGTCTCTCAAAGCAGAGGCAATTACAGTTTGACAACTGCCCCCCCCCCCCCCCACACCACCGCCAAGCACATGTGTGTGTGTGTGTGTGTGTGTGTGTGTCGCTGCAGGCCCTTGGTGACCTTTGCTGGTTGCGCATGTGAGGCGAGTGACCCGGCTGTACTCATTAAAAGCAATGGAACGGATGATTCCCCGCTAATTGTTTTCCACTGACAAATGGTTCCTCTTACTCCCCGAGACTGCTGCGGGGACCCGCCCGCCTCCAGCACAGGCACTCCACTAATGAGAGTGTGTGTGCTAGCGTGCGTGTGCGTGCGTGCGTACGTCTAACCTGCCAGCCCTGGCTGTGCATTGGCATACGGGAGATATGGAAACACTGCTGCATTCAGCGCGACATAAGCTATTAAGGCTTTTTGCTCATGTCAATCATTCTAACACCGAGACATTGTTAAGGTGTACAGTGTTGTTAAAAAAGTAGTCCCCCCCCCCCTCCCCCCCACTCAAAACATTAATGCATTTCAGGCTACAGGAAATTCTTACCAGGAATTCAGCATTTACTCATTTGCATGGTGGCAAAAACATTTTATGTAACATGATGATGTTCTATATAAATTGATGAGTTTCATAATATTTATATAGTAGAATATATAGTGTACATGTATGTGTTACAGCTGCTGTCCTTAACTTTCCCAGTATGTGTACTGTACCTTGTTTGTGGCGTGCCAGCATACACGCTGTCATCGACCGTCCGTCGATATTGTTCAGTAAATTCAAAATTTGTTTAGTACGATCTATGGGTTAACAGGATTGCATGTGTATTTACTGTAGGTGGTTCTTTCAAGTCATTTCAATACTGTGATCCACCTTTTTGGCAGCCATCTATGTACTCCCCTCTCCTTTTCATATCCCATTTTCTCATATGTGTTGCTTGTCTTCATGCCCCCTCTACGCCCCACACACCTGTCTGTTCCCCCTCCCCTCCTCCCACCTGTTCCACGGTCCATTGGCCAACTGCAAATCCTATCAGGGGCCCCCACATCACTTCACCTCACCAGTAGCACCCCAGACCCCACCCCCACTCTACCTGGCGCCAGTCCATCAGAGGGGCAGTCAGGCTCGGCACCACCCAGCCTCCCTGCCCACCTCCTCCACCCGCCAGCACCCTAGCAGCGCGGCGAGGGGGCCCCAGCTGGGGACCGCCAAGGCCGGGTCGTTATCAGATGACGGATAGCTTGATATCAGGTGTGTGTAGCCAGCGAGCGTCAGCGAGGGCCATCTGGACCATGATTTGGGGGAAGTCGGGAAGTCGGCTCTGCAGGCGAAGTGGCTGATGATGATGGATGGCTCCGGGAGCATCGCCGCCAATCACGGTGACCTTCCACAGCTAGGGTGCACACACACGTGTGAGCTGGAGGCTTAGCCTATAGACACAGACATGCACACACACACATGAATGTGTATACTTCCTCAACTGACCAGCTCTCCGCTGAACACAAATGCAGTGTTTCACACTCTTTCTGTCAGTGTCAGAATGCTCCATGCTACATTTGTACTAACAGTATGCAGCAATACTATACTATGCCAGTTTAGTATGGGAAGTAGGCCTATGTCAGCATTAGGGTTTGGCATTTTCATAGTTGTTTTACCCACTACATTCCAATACAGACATAAATAGTAGTAGTACTATTCACACATATATTCACACATATGCCAAATGTCTCCACACTTTTATGTGTCTGACTCTAACTGCCACTATTGAAAATAAACAGAATATACAGGCGTTAAACACAATGTGTCTTTATATTAATATAAATATGTATTTAAACATAATTGCATCCGATTGGCAACATGCTAAATAACATTTGCCCTGCTTTCACACGAATGACAAACCAGGGAGACAAAGTGACATTAGTTTACAATGAGTTGCTGTTTTCCCTCGACAAGAGACAAGTGGCCATTGCAAGCCAACTAGGAGGGGAAAAACTACAGGTCTAATTTATGCAAATACTGAGCGATGTGACACAGCAACTATCAAAAGGAGTGAAGGCAGCGCAATACACATTGCTGAAACAAAGTATCCATCAAATAAGTAACCACAGGCTACTACTAGGTACGCTCATAAGCAGCAAGGAGCAATCTGACTGTTGATAACTGGTAGGCTACCGCAGCATATCAAGAGCATGCACGTGCACAACAATAACTACATTATATTAATGTAGGCTCAGTAACAGTAAACCGATTAGAAATAGGCTACTTCATTTTGACTGTTAATTTACATAACCTCAGCATTGATCGTTGATAAAAGTGATCCCCTGCTGAAAACTAACTTTTTTCCATGGGACATTCATGGTTCATGGTCAACTACTGTATGTTATGGTATATACATTCATGATTTTTATTTTATTTATTTCATGATGGCTGTGTGACTACTCTTTTGTAAACCATAGTGCCCCATGGGGACATTAAAGACAATCTATCTATCTGGGAGCGAGAGTTATACTGTAGCTGCTTTTATCTTGATCAACGATCGGTTATATCGTGCAAAGACAAATATCACTTTGTCTGTGATAGCAGAAAAGATAACCTAAGTATTTATTTAATGTTTCTTGTGTTGTGTTGGCCAAAGTGCTATCAGTAGCCTAGCCTAGGCTAATCTGCCTGAGTAGTGGGCAAGGACGGCTGCAATTTCGAGCTATAGTCACTCTTCGTTCATGAAATAATAGATGCTTTTGGATACATCTGGCTGGTTAGCAGGCAAGGACAGCTGTGTGTCGTGCTATAGTATAAACTACCCTTCATTCATGAAATGAAGGTTAGTGCTTGTGGATACAGTACATATGAAAACGTCACACCCTATCTACACCTGTTTCCGAGGCTGTGTAACCACTGCTGCTTTTCCGATGATGACAAAAATGGGCATAATACGGTGCTATTCCACATAACCTGTGTGGTATTTTCAGTTAAGCATGTAAAATACATTGCATTGAGACCTCGAGGAACTTTGTCAACATGTGGAAAGGGCGTGGAATGTCCACTGGCCATGGCAGTCATCTTACATTTGATTGTGTATTTTACCACATTTGACAATAAATCTTGTTTAGCATGTTGCCGTCTCAGGATTTTGACGTAAAATGCAATAGGAGGCTAGGAACAGACACTTGAGATGGTACTGCGGCAATCCACTACTGCCTGTACTATGTGAGGCTTCTGCTACATACAGTACTGTACATGTACTATTTATACATACTAATAGTATGCAATATGCTGTACATAATAATGTCCATGGGACATATTTGGGAGCGGCATCTCTCCTCTCTCTTGTGTCATTTACTGTAGCTCATTTTCTTTATCCTTCGTTCTTTGTCTCCTTCCTCAGTCATTGCGAGCATCATCCTTTTTTTGCTCTGCCCTTTGTCCTGGCACTCCAATTTGTTTCCCCCTATCCTCTTATTCTGCTCTCCTCGCTACATCCAGAAGAATCTAAAAGAAAAGCCCTCCGAGGCTCAGTATCAGCACTGCAAACTCAACACCTACGGCGTGGGTATTCTCCTGATACCTTGATAGAGAAAATGATGATTCCAACATATGAGTATATCTCTCAGACACAGTCCTCCTTGTTCTGAAAGCAATACAACCACTCAATTATTAGTACTGTACTGTACAGTATGAAAAGCAGCTGTACAAGTCATTCCTCAAAAACAAACTTAATCTGTGAAAATGCATGTACTGCAGTTTTTTAATAGTGGTAAAGTACGAATCTGTGTCAAGAATCGGTTTACGATTGTTATTATCATAAAACAATAATGATTAATTGTATTCACTGTTAATCGTTTTGGATAAAAGCATCAGCGAAATGACCTAATATTGTAATTGCATGTCATTCACTTACCACACCATTCACACAAATTCAGTAATAATATTTGAAAATAATGTTTGTTGATGTGGATTAATACTGTAAACAAAGCCACAATGTGAGTCTTTGTGTAAAGTGAATAAATTAGCTCCTCGGAGTCAAGAGCACTGTAGTGTTTCCTGACAAAGGAGTAATGCAAGGTGTTTAATTACTTTCTAAGCTGAGGAGGATTTTCATCTGAAGAATTTCACTGTATGTGTTTGTCCTCTTGCAGATGTAAAGTGGCTCAGAGGATGACTCGGCAGTAGAGCGCCATTGTAATAAAAGGATTAGCAGGTCTGTTGAAAGGAAGCTGGGTAGGAATGAGAAAGGGCAAAACCTTCACTGAAAACCAATAGTCTTATTTATTATTCATATTATTGCTTATTAGGTTGAATGTTCTGATAACAGTTTAGTAGTTTTTGTGAATCCTTCTCTGAGAACACAATATTGAAAGGTTTCCACTATGTCCTAACATTTTTATTTTAGTTTGAAACAGAGTGCATGCCCCTTGAACACCTGAGCTCTGAGTGGCTAGCAGTCCCATCTGCTCCTCTCCCTACCTCCATGTGCACTTTCATGAAGCAACTGAGCTTCAAACATAAACAATGAGCGGGGTTGTGAATGAGTGTTTTAGGCGGCACTATCAAGTTGCACATTTTCTATCTATATTACTGTATATCTGGCTTATTAATTTGTCCACACTTGAAAAAAAATTCCTTTCAGTATATGTTTAAAAGCTTTCACTGACTGAGTACACTTCCAGTTGTTAAAATATGGCCCCGTCTTGGCAAATTAGTTTCCTCCCTCATCCCCTGCACAAAAGGCTCAGCTTTCAAAGGTGGTGCTCACTGTTAAAAAAATACTGCTTTTCTGTCTGACAAGCGGAGCAATGGAACATTCCTTGCATCTTGTCTGTCAACTTTTCTTTTCTTTCCGTGACCTTAGGGAACATGGGAGTGATGAGGAAAGGAGGGGAGACAGAGGGGAGGAGGAGGTGGCAAACTGGGAAATGTATTTTTCACGTGTGTGCACATCAAACACGCGGCACCGCACCAACCCAGAGGATTGTGGGTATCCCCCAGGCCCGGGCACATGAGCAATGAGAGACATATCTCTCTGCCATTTTAGTATTTGATGTACCTTGAAATAATACAGTGGGGAAATCCTTTTTTCATGTCTGTCTTCTCTTTTTCAGTTGCTCAAATGGAAAAACTGTCATTTTATACACCCCAGGTAAAGGTTTCCTTTATATATTCTAATATGCCTGCCCCGAGATGAAAGGCTGTGTTTTGTCATTACAGTATACAGTACATACTGTATGGAGTCTCTCTTGACATGTGTCTGACCATGGTAAGGCATTCTTGCTCCATGATCTGTTTTTATATTATGCTGCATGCAGTCTGGGAGGGGTAGTCTGGGGGGGAGGGGGGGTGATTTGCCTTCTAGGCATGTTCGTAAGTTTTAAGTTTTTGCCCACTTAGTGTAGTTCTTCTACTTTAGTATATGCCAGGCTGTGTGTCGAATTCTGCAATACTGTGAGCTGTCAAAAATAGTTTTCAAAACTTTTGGATGTGTGTGTGTATGTGGCAGTTCCACCGTTGCCGATAATAAAGAAACTTCAGGAAGCTACACAGTGTCTCGACAGTGTCTCGATTTGAACAAAACAGAATGAAATATTTGAACTAGTAATTTGGAGAAGGCTAACAAAACAAACTCAGAATCTTCCAAAGTGCATGTTTTAGCAAAATAACCTCGCGAGAGCTTTTAATCAGGAACCTGGCTTGCGTTCTGTCATTCCAGAAATGACTCTTTTTATTCATAAATATATGCTGTGATGCATCAACTATTCAACATATGCAGTTTCATTTGAGGGAAGCTCAAAGTGACTCTTACCTTGGCTGCAGTACACCGAGAGTGATTTTGCCTGGTACTCTGCAACCCCTTGTTAATGAGCTGTCCTCCAAGATTCAATTTGCAGAAACATTTCTGCTTTGACCATCCTCTATTAGTGAACATTCTTGACATTAACACAATGTGCTGTGTTGGATGTGGTATTGTAGATTGTAGACTTTTATTCAATCCCAAAGGGCCTTGAATTTTTTTTTCTCTCAAAAGAAACTTTACTCTCTTATTCATATCTCATAATAGTGTGAACATTTGTCTGAACCCCCCCAGTAGTGTTGTAATAGAAGTGTGTCTAAATGAATAGCACACATGTCTAGTTCTATAGCTTTGTTCAAAATTGCCATTTTTTTTTATATCAGTATTTTACTAGGACTGGGAGCTGGTACTGTAGCAAGAAATTAGATTGGCGTTTAATGTATATAGTAACAGTCATGCTTAAATATGCATATCATTTCAAATATTTATTTGATTTCTGAAAACAATCTCGCGGGCCCGACTTTGTACCACACCAGTAGATGTTCTGCTGTTGGGCCCTGTGTGTCCTAACCTGTCCTGTAGGGCACTCACACATACTGTACAAAACACTGACTCTTCATCTGCCTTGCTCTCATACATGGCCTGCAGCAGCCCTGCCTATATAGTCTGCTAATTACAGGGCTCGGGTGCCACTTGTTTACTGTCAACCACCAAACTATTTGTGTCACATTCTGTCTTTGTCTTGTCTCTGTGGAGTGCATGTGTGTGTGCGTGTGTGTGTGTGTGTGCGTGTGTGTGCGTGTGTGTGTGTGTCCACGTCACAGGTGTGCCGCCCAGTAGGTGGAAAAACGCAGGAAGTCTGCTTGTCCATGTGCACGTCTATATGCATGTGTATCAGACACAGCATGTTTTTCCCTTTTCGGAGGCGAGGTATCCTGTGTGTTTTTGTGTGCGCGCACATTTGTGCGTGTGTGTGTGTGTGTGTGTGTGTGTGTGTGTGCTCGCTCCTGCGTGCGTGTGTGTGTGTTGCTGATCACCCTGGGCGGCCAACTTCCAGGAACCCCTGCAGTAAAAACAGGCACTGTGTGTTTCCTGCTCTCTCACACACCGTTATCACAGGACACACACACACACACACACACACACACACACACACACACACACGTGGTTGCCCTGCTCTCTTTTCCCCTTCAGGTTTCCTCAACGCCTATCCTCATGCCTCCGGCCATCAAGATGTTTCTGTGTGATTGTCAGGAGAGAACAAACCCAGGGACAAAGGAGTGCAGAATGACATTCACGCAGGGGGCCGCTGGTTTTCTGTAGCTTTACAGTAGGCTAGTTTGGCTGTGACGCCTCATGTTAGCATACTAGCTCTGGGTCTTGCCTTTATCTCTTTCAGTAAAAGTAGAGTCATTCAGAAGAAAGCAGAACAAAAGCAACTCTCCCTTCAATGCCATAGCGTGCTTCCTCAAAAGCTCTGCTACACACGGAAATACATTGCAAAGGCTAGGATTTGTGGATTGTGGCCTGGTCACTTTGTGTTCCCATTTACAGAGCCAGGGCTGTGTAGGAACACCAGATTATTTTTTCAGCGCGCCCACAGAACGGGCAGCTAGTGGAGCATGAGTACTGTAGATATTTGCTGAATTTGACAAAACATGTAGGCCTATTAGCTTACAATTGCTGACTCACTCACTGTAAGCTGTATGGTAGGACTCTTTTAGACTTGTGATCATCCTGATCTCGAGTGCTACAGTTTGACTTTGCTACAAATATAATGCGGATACTTCACGCTGTCCATCAGTCAAACCACCAGTTGTTCTGACCAATCGGCATCCTACGGCAGTTGTTAAGGGATGATGTCAACTGACGGTGATAGACAATCAGTCAGTTAGTCCGCTCACCTGTCCAGTATTTTTGGTGCCTGCCCTTTTCTAAACTGTTTCAATGGATGACTTCCCAGATGGTTCCGTGTAACAAACCATCTGGCACGTCAGGTTAGGATTCTTTGGGGTTACGAAAGGTAGAGATGACTGAATGCGGCAATGTTCCCTGTCAGTGTACATATTGTGTGGCTGTGTGTGTTCAGATAAAATAGCCACACAGTAGGTGTGGCTTTTACTTAACTTTTGTAGGAATTTGTGGTGATTGTAGCTAAACACTAGGTATTCTGCTCAATTATTATACAGTACATGTAAAATATGCCTAAAAGATGTACAATACTTGTGATATAATTACAATTTTAACTTAAAGGAGGTGTAGTTAACATTTTAGAGCAATACATTTAGTGAAATGTGTTGCTTTTTTCTCTGTGACAATGGTTGAAAGCCCCTGCATCAGTAGTAGCAGATTTCAAACATGCCCAAAGGTTTCTGACTAATCAGGGCCTCTTTTCCATGATTGGTCTGGCAAATCTACTTAGTCCGTCAATCACATTGATGCTGTTGTTGCATTGTTGATTTACAAAATCTTGCATTTTTCATCATTTTTATCTAGCTCTCATAACTCTCAAATCCTATGCAGCAGCTTTAATTGCAAAATGTCCACATTTGACATTACTAACAAACACATAGACATACTGTTTTTGACACCCTTGGGTCTGTATACCCCTCTGCCATCTCCAGGCAGCCTGCAGCCTTTGTCCAAGATTGACAAAATAGTACAGTGTGTAAAATGGAAGGTGAGGCAGTTGGTTTCACCATGCTTTTAAGAGTGCCGGAAACTTGTACCTATCTTCCCGTTTTCCTTTTGGAGACATTTGGTGTCCACAAAAGCAATCTAGGTGACAGGTGAGAGATGACAGGGAGACAGAGGAAAAGAAAAGGAATAAGAAAGGAGAATTGCACATTGACATGTTTGCTAACCATTGCCGTTAATGGCATCATCTTCTCCCCACTGAGAATGCGCTGAGTGAACTACGAGCTTGACGTCGAATGTAAGACTGCATGACAAACTTTTTGATCCATTTGGTTCACAATATGCACATAACTTGGTGTTATTGGCAAATAGGTGAGGCTAACCAAATTATTATTTAAAGGTACAGTACACTCCTTAAATGATTAATAGAACTCCCTACAGAAACCATCCCCAGCTAACCATGTTATGCATGGATATTCAGGGAGGGGTTGAGAGTGATGCAATGACAATGTTTTTGTAATGTCAGGTGTCAACCACTAGGGCTATTCCACATACAAATGAAGGAGTGTCACTTTAAGTCCTTGAGCCTTGAGCTTATTGCCCTCAAAACACAATTAATAGCGAGATACAGCCTGAAGTAAACATTTGGCAAACAAATAAGGACCCAGTGGATCCAGAAATAGAACTGAATAAAAGCAAAAGGCCTAATGTGTTATAAACAATATCTATGGCACAGCCTATGCCTTTGTTCAGCCGTACAGTTTTAGCAAAGCAAATGCTATCGACTGTCTGTGTCTCTGTGGGTGAGATGACTTCCAGATGGTCCGGGGAAAGTGTTTGCCGAAGGTTACTGCAGGCCAGTCAGCCTGCCTCTACTATTTTGAAGAGCAAGAGAGCGAGAGAGAGAGAGGGGGGGGGGGGGGGGTTCAAAACGAGCACACATGAATTGCACCCTCATCTAGTATCAGCCGATGCCAATCCACTCGCAGTCACACGATCAGCTGACTGGTTCCTGTCCATAACACCCCACTGTTGTCCAGAGAAAACACTTCGACTTGACCTGACCCCTTCTTCCAACCAGCCAGCCAGCCAACCTGTTTTAGGACACAGATGCTCGCCGCTCTGCCCGTGTCGCCTCCCACCCCCGTCCAACCCCGCCCACCGCCACCTGGCTCTGCTAAGCACCGCCGACTGGAGGCAAAGCGGTGCTATTCCTCTTCCCATCGCAGAGCTGCACGCAGGCAGGCATCGGAGAGGAAGAAACCAAGGACACCCCAACACTGATTACGTGTCGATTCACCTTCATGTACCACGAACCGATATCTTAACGCGAACAACTGAAGGCTTAACGGATCTCCAAGGAAAGTGTGAACGGATTTAATGAGGAAACCCATTAGAGGAGAGCCCAGCACGCTGCTGCATCTTCTCGGCTTTTATCCTCTCTCCTCCATCTCTCCATTATCTTTCTCTCGCATTGACAAGAATCACTGATTTAGCTATCTCGTCCACAATTCTCTACGGTGAATATAGAAGTTCTTGTAACTACCGCTCGTCCTGTTTGCTGGGAGTTTGAGCTCCGTTTCTGAGCTCCTGGACGTGCGTCTTTAGAGTTGACTGGACTCAGTGCCGTTCCGTTCAGCGACCGATATCTGGATCGACAAGACCTTGCACGGAGTCAAGGACTGGAAATTATTTTAGCCCCGCCACAACATCGTACCGCATGGTGGGAATTTCTGCATCTTTTCAGTGTAAGTACTGTAGTAGGCTATGACTGCTGTCCGGCTTCTTTGATTTCTCCGCAAACTGCCAGCGTGCGCCTTGGTTGAGTTGATGTAAACGTTTAGTGCGTTATAAAGCAGGAATTGCTTTACTGCCACAACTTTAGTATAAATTATATTCAACTAAATGTTGCCTATTTGTACAGTCATTCTGTTGAAATACGGCAACATTTCTGGTAGTAATATTTACGATTTAATGTTAAATATCGTATAACATATACGGTTTACTGTATAATGATGAAAATGAAGCATAACTCATATAATCAGATATGCAGGTGTATATAGCTTACTGTATAGGCTAGGCTATGTAATTTATTTAGTTTATGTATTTATTTTCTAAAAATACAAAAAGGATATAGCCTTTATTTCAATAGCATTCCATATCCAAATTGTGCAAATGCAACGTCTCCGCTCTATATGGTTGTACATGGTTGCTACAATAGCATATTTTCATAATGAGTAATAAATATGATCATTCTGTTTATGTAATTTTGTCTGTTGTAGCTTAAGTTAATATCCATAAAAATTTAATATTTTACAGAGAAACTGAATCAAACAGTGTGAGCCCAGGCTTCTATCTAACATTTATAGCCTAATCTTCTCATTAATAGCCTAACGCATTTTCCATTCACTATTGTGCTTGCTTTATGGGAGCACGTGTTAAATAAACATTTTGTTTTAATGTTTCTGTAATAAAAACGAGCTATCCGTTCTGAAACTACAATTTAAACGTGTTTTAATAGACAGAAGCTATACTGTATGTGTCTATTTAATGACTGTAAAGCTGTCCTCTGAGCGAGAAATATATGCTTTCATTGGCTTATAAACACTGTTGGTAAACAGACAAACTGGAGTTCACAGCCCAAGTCTGATTCGAAGTAGATTACCGATCTGTCACAATCGATTTTCCCCTTTAAGTGAGGCACACGGTTGGATCAGTCATCAGAAAGTACCGACACGTTCACGGTTCTTAGTGCGATGCTCCGGCGCAGGGGAAGAATCTTAGTCTTTGGAGAGCTTTTGCACTGTCGCAAACGTCAAACGCATCTTCTCCAATCCGTGTGATGTTAGTAGCCCCCACCCGCTGTGACTTTGTCGCTGCTCTGTAGTCATCATCACATAACCAAAAGTGTAAAAAACGGGGATCCTTTTAATGGTTTTGTGCAGGGTTGAAATTAAAGGGTTTGAGCTATATTTTACTCCGGTGGGAACCATTTCCCCCGCCTGGGAAAAGAGTAGGCACGTTGAGCTTGAGGGAAGGTAGCAGGGACGCATGCTGTTGATAGACGACGGTTCTCACGGTTCAGATTAGAGAGGGAGGAATATCTTGTTTAAATCATTCAAGCTTAAAACTATTCATGCCAAATAATCCTATTGCAAAGCTTGTACAATTTGTTACAATATCTTATAACGGCGTTCCCATTGCAGATGTTTGCACAGTTAAACATTAAAAGGCAGGCATGAGCAGCATAAAATCGCCCATGAGCATGTTTTGAACGTCATGAATCAACATGAAAGTCAGCATGATTACCTTTCAATGAGTAAAACCCCAAACAATTGTATAATATAGAATCCAGCATGTCAGTAAGAACTGCCAATCAGACTATGCAGTGCATTAATGGCTCAAAAGAAAATTAATTAAAACATTTTCTTCATCTGTGGTCATGCAGTTAGCAGCACACACTCCAAACATATTGTTTTCCACTTTCGCTATCAAGGCTGCCATTAAAGTAATGACTTGACAAAAAAGGCCATTACCTGGAGTGTGTTTGTTCACAGATAAGGAGAGACTGAGGAAGAAGAAAAAAAAACACAGAGAGAACAAATGAAAATGAAACAAAACAGTCGAGGGGAGTGTGTAAGATAATTGCGTGCCGGTGTGTACAATGATAGCTGGTTATCAATGTGTGCATGCTCCCATTGTTTAAACAGCGACCTACAGTATTAGCTACAGTACCGTAGCTCTCTGTGGTCCCAGCTCTGCAGCATCAGCTAGTGGTTCTACAGGGCCATCTGCCTCCCCCGCCAGCCTGCCTCACACCTGTTCCCCTCCCCTGCCCTGCCCTCTGTCCATCTTTCTATCCCTCCCCGCTCCTAAGCTAGAGGGTCAAACGCATCAGGCTGCTGCCAGCTCACATGGACATGGCCTTCCAAAAAGGATGGCAGCCATTTCACACACAAACACAAGCATGGTTGCATGTATGCAAACAAGTGTTGTCTGTGTGTGTGTGTGTGTGTGTATGCATGCAACCGTGCAACTCGCTGGCAAAATGAACGAATGAGTTGGAAGTATACTGTGTACATGTGTACATGGTGCACAGTGTGACACAAATGTGTTAGCATGCACACACACACATGCGCGCGCTCACACACACACACACACACACACACACACACACACACATACACACACACACACCTGTGTGGTGTGATTGATTGTGTTTGCTCCTTTAGGCAGTCAAACAGCTGTTTTTTTTTAGATCATCCATAGATACCAACTACATAGTGTTTTTTTTGTGTGCATGCTAACACAGTTACCTTCATTCTGAATATAAAAAAGCATTTGTTTGCCTTCAGCTTGGAGCAATCATGTATTCTGCTATAATTCTGTCATTTTGTGAAGGCTGATCACAGAGGCATTTGGATGTAACTCAGGTCTATGCATTGCTGTGACTTGCGAGGTTATTATTTGCAATATTGGGTAGATATACTGTATTCCCACGGTGGCCTTTCTTATCGGCTCGATGCTCTGATTTACACATCTATGCAAATGATTCCCAGCCTAACCTCTGTTGATTGAAACCCCTTGATCATAAATGAAAACATTCATGAACACATTAGTGTACATTGCATTATCTGTCTAGAATTAGTGGTCCCATTTCAGGTCAGTTTAGAGATGCAACATGGTCTCAATACCCGTTAATAATGCACTTATTCATTTGAACTACAAGAAACTGCATAAAGGGGAGTGCAGATTTTAAAATGGAAAGGGTCTGGATTTAATACTGTTCTTTCGGGGTTTTAAATTTGCAGCCAATCATCAGCTAAAGAATTGGAAACCATGCCCCATGCTGTATAACTGCTGTAGTTCAAGATGTATAGATCTGTTCTGATTATACAGAGCTGCCTGTTGCCAACACAAGGACAGAATTATAGATGGAATCTCTCTGTATGTGTCTGTGTGTGTGCTCGTGTATGTGTTCAGTCGATAGGCCCATTGATGGTTATCAGGATAGCTCAGTTCACTACTTATTGAATTTCATTGCCCATGAAAGAGCACCAACGATATAGAACGACTTACAGGTCTATGTGTGCTTCTGTGTGTACATCTGTGTGTACTGCAGTGTGTGTATGACAATGTACATCCATTGTGTGTATGCATCTGTGTGTGTCTTGCAGTGCGGGAGAGCTTTATTGTTCTTGTGAGTTGGCCTTTACAGGGATGTGAAAGAGAAGTCAATAGGGCAATGTCAGACCATTCCCACCAAGTTTCATATGCGCTGTTAAACATTTGATATCTTTGATACAGAGACATTTATTGTGTGAACCAAATGGCCTTGTGGAGTGAAATAGTTTGGATACGTCTTCTTCAGCTTGTCTCCTTTGTTCATAGGTTATAAATAGGCTGAATCAAATTTGCAGTTTCTTTATCGCGATTGCATAAACGATTCCATTTTGTAGTCATTTTTTCAAATACAAACAGTATTGTAGTCTTCTCGTTATGTTTTCCTGCGACACAGCTGTTTGTCTCGAAGGCTAACGGTATCTCTCACACAGCCAAGTGTTGTACGTTTGGGACACACTCGCAGTGACAGAGATATCTGTGGGACAACACACACAAATATACCCCCCCTTCCCCACACACACACACACGTTGCTCTCCCAGTTCTATATAATCTGGGATTGAGTTGCTAATTAACTTCACTTTCTCCAGCTCTATCACGCACAGGCAGACTTACACATACACACACACACACACACAGATTCACAGTTAGTCTCCTCACAATGTCTGTCCCCTCTCTCTCTCTCTCTCTCTCTCTCTCTCTCTCTCTCTCTCTCTCTCTCTCTCTCTCTCTCTCTCTCTCTC
>JAODUG010067456.1:0-13825 GCA_027564795.1 Aphredoderus sayanus
CCAAAAAGGAAGACATTGGTTAATGAAAGAATCTTCATAAAAATAGCGTAAGTGGGTTTTAAGAATACATTTCTTAACCCTCCCACTGTCCTAAGGCATTTCAGCAGGCTACCAGCAGAGGGAGCCAACCGCGGAATGTCATATGTCCGTGTTGTGGTCACCAGCTGGCGAGTACACCGGGTCATTTTGACCCATAGAACAGCGGGAGGGTTAAGAATGTTGGTGAACAAGGCCCAATGTTATAGTAGCCTCAGTGGATAGTGCTGTGAGAATGACAAGCACATAATAGGTATATATACATGCTGCCTTTGTTCCATTTGTTTCCCTCTCCATTGTTCTTACAATGATAGTTTGCTACACTTGTAATACATTATTAATTTATATTTTAGTTATAGTGGGAACTTTATGTTTGAGTATAAAATAACATTTAAAAACGGCAAACTTGGCCGCATGAGACAAGTCACTTCTTACAGTCTTCTCTCAAGTTTGGTGTTCTTCTTAACATGAGCAACTGATGAATTCTGGAAAGCACACTTGCTTTTTCATTTTAATATTAATTTGGCTGGCAGACTCAATGGGCATCTCAGAGTAGCTGAGTCATCATATGCAATCATAGCACCATCTGTTATCAGTCTTTCTGGTCCACTGGCAACAGCCTGCTGAGTGGTGGACGACAAAATGAGTAAACATTGTCACCTAAACTGCTAAGCCATGTGTTGAATGATAACTGTGACATATCCAAATTGACTGTGTGAGGCTAGTTCATGAAATTAACAGGAGAGAGGCCTATGATTCTGAAAACAATGCCAATTTCTTAAAGACGTAAGTGTTTTAAAACATTTCATTTTGACCTTTAACAGAGTGTTCACAGTATAGGCTTTGGCTTGGTCATTTGATTTCAAAGCCTCTGTAAACCCACACAGGTGTTTTGAGTTAATATGGGTTATTAGATCTCTCTTTGGACCGTGTGGGCGTGTACAGACTCTCCTTGAGTGACATTTCTATCACTATTGTTGCACCTGTTGAGGCTAACATGGTTTTGTGACCTCAGCATTTTGCAGGATAAGTGCAAGAATAAGTCTACTCAGAAAAGAACCCCTAAGTGTATTACTTCAACATGCCTATGGGACCAAAGGGTCTCTAAACTGACTTCACGTCTAAACGTTGTATTAGAGCTTTCAAATACTGTACATTTCATACATGAATCATGAATGTGTCAGGAATGTGAGTTTTATTGATATGTTGTCCTTTGGACTATGATGAGATCATCTCCCCCACCAAAAATATACACCCACAACATCACCAAGGTAATATTGTTACCTTCCTCCAGATTAGAGACCATCTGAATGGAAATAGGATGACTCATTCTGTGAGCATGCCTACCTACTTGATTAAAGTGTGCATGCTGCTTTCCAGCAAGCGATTATGCCTTTAACATTCACAAGCTACCATTCTAATGAGGGAGAAAGTGAAACATACAAGCAGATTAACTCTTTAAAAGTAAATGTTTCCATTTTATCTGCAGTTTTAACCTGGTGTTGTATTTAGCATTTGTTTTTATCTAGTATATATATTTTTCACTTCGCTTTATTGTGACTGTATGTGATTATTTTATCAAATGTACTGACTTTTCACCTTGGAAGAGTTGAAATCCCTGAAGTTGGGACCATACAACATGAGTGAATAAATTAATCAATGCAAAATTGTGAATATTACGTGGGACAGTTCTTTATCCTGTTCTCTATTGATATCAATGTAGCATAATCATAGCAGTGAGCATGTCAAGCAACACTTACAAACACCCTGACACACATCCGGCTCTGTTTAAATTCTGGCTGACCCCAGCCAAGCCAGTTCCCTTACATTTCCTGTGGAGAAGCTCCCATGTGGATGGTCATTGACGTGAGTTGGCCATGCTCACCAGAGCAGCTGTTTCATATCAGATTAGGGATATAAGCAATGCTCATCAACATCAGGTTGTACTGCCTCATAGTTTGGTCTTTCTCCATTTGACCATCTTAGCCTTTTGGATGTGCTCAACGTGCAATGACACTGAAGTCAAGTGTATGTAGTGTAGTTACAACAATGGCAGCGGTGGTGAAGCTAGTGGTGCGATATGGACAACCGATTGGTTGAATGCTGCACCAAAATTTTCAACATTAACCCGACGTCTATGCCCAGGATGCAATATCTGCAAACAATCCCCAACAAAACGTGTCCAGACCGTAGAACTCTATGGTCCAGACCCTATTTAAGGAGTGAACCAGGGTAACTATTTTGTCATTGCAAATATAAATTCATATTTTATATATTATATATATTCATTTATTTTCTTTTTCTATAGTGGACCAAAGCCACCACCATGCCATATTGTGTTGGTTGTATTCTCCATCTGCTAAATGACTCTGTAAATGTAGCATTCCTCAATAAGCATTCTGTTTTATCCTGGCTTGAATGGGAGCTTTGAATTGGGACACATTAAGATGGTGTGTATGTTAGATGCATTTTAGCCCAAATATGTCATGATTAAAACATTGTTGTGGAAGAATTCAGATTGCGACTCCACTTGCATTCTTTATATTAGCATCTACAACTTTCTTGTTGCGTGGGGCAATGTGATTTGAGGGGCAGACATGACTGGAGATATAAAAACGTCTTATGTCACCCTGGATTGAATGAGTGTTAGTTTACAAAGACATATGCTGTGACAGTCCACAGTGCCCAACACAGGCTTTAAACAAAAAGGCATCTAAGGACAGTCTTCATCGAGGCCAGAGGGGGGATGCATGTTTGACATGAATACTCATTTTCAACATACAGTATTCACACCTGGAGCAAGGCCAGTGAAGCCAGCCAGCCACACCACAACACAACACAATTCTGGATATCATTCCTTGCACAAAAACACTGTGGCAGTAAATGTTTTAAAGGTAGTGGAAGTGCAGCACTGTTTGTCATTCACATTTCACATCAAGACTGGGATGTCTACAAAATATATGGGTGAAAGTAATCATCAGTTAGCACAGTTTGCGAGACATGGTTTTGTATTTAGTGAATTCAGTATTGTCATTTTGTTAGCAAAATGTACATGGCCTTAAGTCACCATCAGTAATTTAGTTTTTATATAACCAATTCCTTTCCAGACTTTTTTGAAGTCTGCCACTGTCTGTGGAAGAACAGTAATATGATTTTGAATGACTAAGCCTATAAAATATACAGTATGAACAAAACTGTAAAATTAAAAATGTATTTTAAATTTTAACCATAAAAACACCTTTACATATGAATATATCAACATTTTCACACATGTACAGTATTTTGTTACATACAGTACATATCTTTAGATAGATATTTAAAGTCCATTCCAGTCATTGTCTGGAATTGTAACCCGCAATACAAAAACATTTTAAAATTCAGAGTGCATCTCCCACCCTAAAACTCCCTCAGTGCAGTACTGCTCCCTACCCTATGCATACACAATCAAGGAGTGTACCTTGCAAATTAAAAGTCAAAATCACGGTTAAAAGAAACTATTGCCACTTCATCTAAAGCATGTAGTAAATAAGCTAATAATCAAAAGGTTTGTCTATGGTTCAAGACAGTATAATTATACCACGTTATTTCCCAGTGCTGGCACAGTTACGGGAGTGTAGCTGTGCTCCTTATTTGATGATCTAATTAAATAAGGACACATCCAAACTGTTCATCACCCGTGTGACTAGAGAACATCCGACCGCTGTGAGCAAAGCTGCCCATATGGTTAGCATTTTCCACGCTTGTCACAGATTGCTGTGCTTTCTTTTGTCTTTTATAGTTTTCTGTCCCTTATTCTGAATAATACTGTATCTACTGTAGCTGCCTGAGAATGTCTACTCTTGTTACACTTCTGGTCATTTTAAAAGACAAGATATCGAGATATTAACATTGAATACAAATTCTTAGCATTTTCTCTTAAACACAAAATGAACCATATAGAAGAACATGTTTTATTTACAGGTCTTGATTCTATTACCATTATGTTCCATGTACGCTGAAATCACTATATCCAGGAAGGAGGAGAAGAGGGGGATGCCAACCACTCAGCTTACTCAGGTTTCAAATACAATACATGTTTTGCTACGCTGGTGTCAACAAGAGCAATTCCATATACAAATAAAGAAGTGTCCCTTTTATATCAACAATCTCAAACATTGCAGATACGAAACTCATACTTAAAGGTAGAGTCAGTGATTGTAAGATAATACAGTTTTTGTCAAATTCAGCGAATATCTACTCGGTCATATGATGATCCCTCAGAAAATTCTTTCTACACAGCAAAACAAAGTGGTGGAGACCTCACAACAATATCCTAGCCTCCGCAATGCATTTCTAATATGTGGGACGAATTTTCTGAGGGAGCATTTTATGTCATTGATGGAGCAGATGTTTTGAACTAATTGAAATATCGACAAGCTTTCTCCAGAATGACCATTTGTCCATGTCACTGAAACAATTACAATTAGGTCATTTAGTGGACACTTCTATCCAGTGACAGGTAGAAGATAGGCATCTTACATATCCCTTGTGATGTTCCCCAAATCACTACCTCTTTGTGGCAGATAGGAGGCGCTAAACCTAATTCTACAGCTAACACAGACATATGATGTGCACTGCTGGCACAACAAGGTGTGTTTGAAACCCGACAACAACAGGAGGGTTAAAAGGCACAAAAAACAAAACCAATACATAAAGACATAATAAATAAGATAATAAATGCACACAGCAATGACAATTAAACACAAAAGCACGCACAATCAGATGGCGCCGCCGAGTGGCCAAGTACGATATTTTCAAGGATATCACAAGGGTTAAAGGTAAGGACAAAAACAAGGTTTGAACCCATGACCTTCTGGCTGGGAATCAGTCAACCAAACCACTACACTATACTACCCCAGAGACCTCATGAAAACCAGTGCGTTGAGTGGAGTCTTTTCTGATTGGAGCTTCTTAATTGATCTGTTCAGATGCAAAATGGCATTGTCTGCACCTACTAATTACAGTCTATCTGTGTGTGTATCATTTTTCTTTTTGTGTGTTGTCAACCACTTCAGCTGACATAAAGGCAGTTTTAAAGTGTAATTAGAATATTTTAACAGAGAAGCCATTTTGTCACCAAAGCAGCAGTGGGTAATTGAATAGTGAGAAAGAGAGGGTGAGTCTCTTAGAGTCACTTAAAACAAAGTGTCAAACATCTGCCAACAGAGACACCAAGAGAAATGGCTAATTGTACAAGCCAATCAAGACAACATTACTTAATTAATTTGTGCCGACATCCCAAGCTGACAAAACGTGATTGTTCAAATGAAACAGGGTAAATGAATGAGTGACATTTGTTCTGGCTGTTATTTTGATTCCCAGCCCTCTCGTCACCTGTGGGTAGCTTGTGCACGACTCTGAACTGGCTTGATCACATCACAGATTTGAGGACACATCCATTGACAGATTCAAGCCTTCAGAGTTTTAGCTGACTCTAAACATCCAGCAGATTCCCTCCTTTCATGGAGGTTGTACTGTGTGTGTGTGTGTGTGTGTGTGTGTGTGTGTGAGAAGCTGCTAGTGTAGATATTCCCTAGCCCAGTACATGTGCATGAGCTAGTGTGAGGGTTCTGCAGATACAGCATGTCAAGACTTATGCAGCTACAGTAGCTATATGTTGTTCTTTTTAGATATTTGTAAGACACATTTTACTTTTTATAAAATTATTATATATTATCAAAACTATAGTTGGTAAATTCAAATAAAGCATTTTAAATCTGTTATCACATGCCCTTGGAGGAGCACCTTGAATTCAACCAGAGGCAGCTGCAAAGAGATGGCATACGGAATTCAAAATCTGCCCTCCCCTTCCACTAATGCATGTTTGGGGGTCTGGAATGACTTGTGGCTTATCTTGCAATGCAACCTGGAGTTAAAACCTGACATTTTACATTTAGCACCTCAGGTACAAACAGGCATCAGACATTCTGTGCACGTTTTCCTCATGCACAAGGTGTATTACATAGAGTTGCCAATATGACTGTGTAGTTGAAAATGTCAGTGTTTTGGCATTATGACTCCGTTGGCAATATTTAATAGATTTACAGTATATATAAATAAGGCCAGATGAATCCCTCCTGGAGACCAGACGAAGGTAGGGATAAAGAGTCCAGATGAGCGATGATACTGGGGGAGATGGGTGCTGGTGGGAGTGTGAAATGCAGCATCTGAAGTGAGACAGAACCAACAGTAAGCAGGGCTTCATGTACTATAGATCAGTGTTTGCCAACCCTGGTCCTGGAGGGCCACTGTCCTGCATGTTGTAGATGTCTCCCTGCTCCAACACACCTGAGTCAAATGAGTGGGTCGTTGTCAATCTCTGCAGATTCATTTGAGGCCACCATTGGGCAATACCAGATAAAACCACAACGTGGGACAGGCTACATGTATAGAGGGAATTTTGGAGCCCCATTGGTACTGAGAACTGGGAAACATTACCGGGAATCGGTGGCCGTAACGTGGGCCTAGGGACAGGTTAGATACATATGGGGAAATAAAGAGAGCAGATTAACATGACAAAATATGAGCAGCAACAAATCTTCATCACATATTTATAATCTTCACTACCACCAGCGATATGCATACTTGCATAGTAATGGCTGGAGAGGTTTTTGAGCTGCAAGGATAAGAGCATGATCAGGATGAATGGACAGTAGGATGACCATGCTGAGGAGGACCAGTCAGAGCTGCAGTAGAGATTCTTTACAGCAGCACCAATCCTAAATAAGTATCCTGAAAACTGCCCAGTGGGGAGGTTACACTTCAAAAGAACTACATTTACAAAATGCTGGATGAACCAGCCTTTAGTCATTCTATTACATGGGGTAATACGAAGAGGAGAGTGAGGGTCTGTCTTAGCTGCAATTTGGTTAACTCTACAGCCTGAATGTGGCGCTGATAAATCAAAGATTAAAGACTTCTTCCCAGAATTCTCCTTGAGGCAACTCCAACTGGACTCATAGGAAATACTATTAAGATGGGCTGAAATCTGTTTTGATTCATCTGAGAAGGCATCTGTCTGGCCAGGAGGGAACTGGTGTGTGCACTTTCTGGGATTGCCTCGAAGTCATTGCCTCGGGTCAGGAAATCATTCTAAGAATCTGACATACCTAACAACTTGCATACATAGATGGACGGTAAGGAGATTGATTCCTGAGGACGTGAGAACATTGATTGGTTGAGCATGAACAATTCAATCGAATACGAATTGAATATGTATGTATTGACAACAAAAGGGTTAACGGTTTAACCCTCATGTTGTCCTCTGGGTCAAATTGACCCAATACACTACCTCTTTGTGGCAAATAGATATCAGATTTAATTTTACAGCTCACACAGACATATGTGCACTGCTGGCACAACAAGGTTTGAAACCAGAGGACAACAGGAGGGTTAAAAGACACGAAAAAACAAACAAATAAATAAATAAATGTATACACAGCACTGACACTAAAGAGAAGGACACGAACACAATCAGGTGGCGCCATATGCTCGCATAAAACGATTTTAAGCTGTTAAAGCTCGAGGACAGCAGGTGGGTTAAGGATGACTTGCAGAAAGCAAATTCTGTCAGTGGGACCTGGAAGAAAATGATATTTTAGCCGTTTTCAAATGTATACTATCTCATTGCAGGGTCTGTAAACTGCCAGTCTTTACCATTTCACCAAAACCACTGGAGCAGCTAGAAAATAAATATTTCATTCATGGTGCCCAAGGTTTGTCCTGTGACCATTGCACCTGGTGCAACGTTTTCTCTGCTGTTATACTAACAAAAGTGGATTAGGACACGCCCTTAATGCAGTTTGCATTTTGCTTTCGATTGTGAGCTTAGATCGTTAAAATATGGCCCTTGAAATCTGAGCTGACTAAAGTGTCAGCTTCATAAGTCATCATAATTAAAATCTGTAAGATATTTTGTTTTTAATGAGTACAGTAGCAGACCTTTCATAGTAATGCAATTGAGGGTCCTTACACATGGACTCTAAGGGGTCATGTGTATGGGTTTCAGTAATTGTTGACTCGCCATTAACCTATGTGTACTGTAGGGCTGGCCTGAATACCATTAATTGAGCTTCAAAGCTTGACGCTTCGGTAGTAATCAATAGGGAATATTTGAAGGGGGGGGGGGGGGGTTTAAATGATACACCACATGGTTGTTATACGCACAGAACGTAGTTCTATGCACACAACCATTTCCTCTCCAGATTGATTCTCGCCACAAAGTTAAACTGAAGCTGATGAGATCAGGATGGTCTGGCTAGGGGTGGGGAGCCGAGATCGAGATATATCTTTGTTAACCTGTTAATCCAAACCAGCAGTCGAGATAGTTTGGCGGGCTTTCCGGATGTGCACGACTACTATGGTATTACTCATGCTACATATCTTTGAAAAGTTATGATTCTTGTGATTTGATTGTTTTACTTCCAATTGTACCAGATACAATCAGGTACAATCTATGCTTTTGTCAGACCACTAACATACATACAACTTTAGGCAGCTACTCCTACAAATAGACATGACATATCCACCGATAAATGTAAAAACCTATCTTGTTATATTGGCAATGGTCCAGACATTCCAATCCAGTAAACCACTTAAATTTAATTGGTTTATGTATGTATATGTATTGTTGTTTTATAATTGTGTTTTTGATGTGAAACCTTTACCTGTCCATACCCAGGACTCCCTTGAAAAAGAAATGTTAATATCAATGAGTCTTTTTCCTGGTAAAATAAAGTTTAATTATAACAATAATTGACTAACATTGGCGGTTTAATGCTGATTTACATATAGTTTTATTCCTTATTGAAAGAATGTTAGCCTATATTATTACATAGTGATGCACAAGCCTACCCTATCACAAGACGTTTGGCTACAATAATAACACTGGCACTTACATCTTCAGTCACATTTTCGACATGTTCTTGGCAACTCTAAACTTTATTTTGAACAAGCAGAATAGTCACTTAAGATAAGGTGAAACCTAAGGATTTAATGTAATTTTAAGATTACGAGGACATTTCCTGCTGTCTTATTACCAATGTTAACAGACAGGAGCACTAGGCACATTTACCAGGCTACCCAACCAAGTCCAATGTAACATAAAAACGCAGCATAATGTAATTTTAAGAGTCAATTTATGATCATTAATGTTGAAATGTTGGGCTATTATTTCACCCATTCGCACAACTTAAAATGTATTGGCAGGCAGGTGATGTCAGTTTTTTTTAATTGTTTTTTATGATGGCTATGATGCATTTTTCATTGCAATGCATTATATGACAGTCTGACTACATCTTTCAGTGCATGAACTCATAACCACTAAAACTATTTTTAATTGTCACTGGTGGGACAATTAATTTTTGTATTATTTCTTTATGTATTTGTGTTTTTTTTTGTGGGGCTTTTAACCCTCCATATGCATATATTCTGTTTTCAGTCAGACAGAAAAAAAACATGTAGCCTACAGTATGACTAGAGTGGATCAGAGAGGTCTACAAGTAGGTCATACTGTAGCCACAAGTATAGACAGCGTAGGCTTCTGTCTATGTCAAATATCAGTGTTCTATCTTCTGCTATTGCATTCGCTGTATATACCCAGCAGTTGTAATCTTCCAAATATTCTGTCATAACCATGGGCGTATAATATGAACAGTCAAAACTCCAGTTCATGTTAGAAATTTCATGCATTCTGACTTTCTCATTTGACCCAATAGTAGTAGATTTTTCGGTGGTCAAAGGGCAACCACGTATGCATAATATGCAAAAACAATAACAAATATTTGAATTACTACCCACAAATGCATTTCCGAATAGTGGAATATTCTGCAACAATATATAGAAATATTCTGGTACAGGTTTCAAAATTCTGTATTCAGAAGAAAAGAGCAACACCAGGACTATCTTAGCAGTTTGTATTGTGTGTATTTGTGTTTATTTATCTTCTAAGTGAAATATCACTCCATTTGCAGCTGGCGCCGCTAGCTGAGGTAAAGTAAATGGCTCGTATGTTATTTGTGGTGCACACCATACAGCTGTTGTTTTCCATTCAGCCACGTAGCTGTATGGTGTGTGCACACAGGATTTTTTGCATGCACACTATGCATGGCATGCCTTCATGAGCATCGTGACCAGGTGAGCTATCTGGGCTAGTTCATCTGCAGGGGAAGAGTAACATGGATAGAAGGTCTCACTTAATATTTTGCTGTACATGGCTGATTTGTTGATTCTATGTTCAGACCAATCCTTAGTGTTCATTTCAATTGGGTGTAGGATGGCCTAGTGGTCTGGGTGTTTGGCTCCCAGCCGGAAGGTTGTGGGTTCAAGCCCCGGAGTTGCTGGATTACCTGCAAACATCCTTGGGCAAGATGTCTAACCCCAATTGCTCCCGATGGTTAGGTGCTCCTTGCATGGCTTGCACCACCATCGGTGTATGAATGTGTGTGTGAATGGTGAATGTGAGGCAATAATGTACAGCGCTTTGAGTGGCCTCGTAGGCTAGAAAAGCGCTATATAAATGCAGTCCATTTACAATTCCGATTTAGTGCTCAAATCCGATTTTCTTGTTTTTCTGATCACATTCTTTCAACTCTCATGCTGTCCTCGGGGTCAGACTGACCCAATTCCCACTAGCACTACCTTCTTGTGACAGCAGAAGGCACCAATTCTAGTTCTACAGCTTACACAGACATATGGTGTCTGTGTGTTTAATCTATCTATATTTTATCTGGCACTGAACTTGAAACAATTCTTACAGTTCTTACCATTCTTATTGTATCTTACTTGTTATATGTTAATCCTACAACAAGCTATGCCCATTTTATGTAGCCTATTGCATATTAAATGAATGCATGCTCAGATGATTTCAATCATAACTCATGGCAAGCCCAAGCCCCAGAGCGGACACATGAAAACAACAAACAAAATGTTGCATCACAGGCTACTTGGTGAAAGTATTCTGGGGAAGGAAAGGGGGGGGGGGGGGGGGGTCATAAAAACATCTGTGCTATCAATTATTGTAGCCTTTACCCTCTTCAGATTTGAAGAGGGTGGGAGTACATTTCTGCCGCTGTCTTCGAGAGGGCAATGCTGCATGTGTGTGCTAGAAGTACTCAAGATGCAGTTTACAGTTCATTTACATTTACATTTATGGCATTTGGCAGACGCTCTTATCCAAAGCGACTTACATGTAGTACATTTGTCATAGTTGGACATTCACATTCACTGCCACCTCCGGTGCAAACCATGCAGGAGCACCTAACCACCAAGCCTTTTGGGGTTAGACATCTTGCTAAAGGATGCTTGCAGGTAGTCCGGCTCCAGGGCTTGAACCCACAAACCGGCTGGAAGTAAAACACCCAGACCACTAGCCCACCCATGTTTAGTAAACTTATCTAAAATTCCCATATTACATTACGTTACATCATTTTACATACTATTTTACTAATGGAGCACATTGAAATGTACATTGGTTATTCACACTGGGTTCGGAAACGTTCACAAGCACTTTAGCTTTAGTAACAAACAGAACCTATATTTAAAGCACCCTCAGCTAAATCACTATTATTTATAAAACAAAGCCCTACTAGCTTGTTTGACTCAGAGTATTGACAGACCCAACTTTTTATAGAGCAGTTACTGGGATAGATTGTGACCTTGCATCCCTTATGTCAGCCTTTAGCTGTTTATGTATATCTCTGTTCCTGTGTTTGTATGTGTTGTGTCCTTGACAAACCTGTGGCTCCTAAGGGCCTTGGCTTGTTGGGCTGCTCTGAATTCTGACACCCGTTCGCGCTGTCGCACTACGCACGCCCCATTTCTTCCCATCATCCCTTAGGACATTAAGAGCCATTGGATGACAGGGCTCTACGATTTTGCCTTTGTGGTATTTTTGGAAGTGTTTTTATGGTTACGTTTAATGCCTTTTGACACCGAACCCTTAGGCAATTGAATCGCCAAGCAGTATTAATACATGGAATATTTTAAGAGAAAGATAAGCTGCAAATGCGATAATAGATTTAGTGATAGAACGTCACTCTGAGTGAAGGTCATACAAACCTGGCCACAACCTTGAGTCCAATTCCCACAAAGCCAGCCATGACGGTGGGAGCTCAGCATCAATTAGTGGTGCGCAATTGAAATTGTCACGCCTCCCAACCTTGTAGAATAGGCTGCAGCATATGTAATGACTTTTCACGTTCTCTCTCTTTAACCCTCTCTCTGTCTCTCTGTCTCTCTCATTCGCTTTTCGCTTTTCATACCCTCTCCATCTCCTCGCTCCTCTGTAATTGGAATGTGTTTGTGTGTGTTTAGGGAAGGTTGCAGTGACACGGCTTGACAATGTCATCACTACATGTGTGAAGAAGTATTTCAGGAGCGAGAACAGCTATTAGTGGGTAGCATATCTCTCGCTGGTCTGTTTTGTTAACTTCAGTCTGAGGCAGGAAGATGTTTTATTTACATTTCCCCAAGATAATGAATTCATCCTTCTGTGGCTACCTGAATGCACTTTAAAGGTACAAAACACAGCTTGATTGTGCGAGGGGAGCAGAACCACCGCATGCTATTCACCACTTCCCCTGTTGTTTTGCACATAAGCACACAAGGTGGGAAGTGGAGGGGTAGAGAAGAGTAGGAGGGGTAGAGAAGGGTAGATCTCTAAACAAATCATAAAGTACATACATCACCATCATATGACATCACTATTATATTAATCTATTATTTGATTACTAAATGTTATTACTGAATGTTTCGGTAATTGTTTCACTGTTAAATGCATATATTAATTAAAATTATTTAGTTTACTTTGAAATCAGATTTCACAGCTCTGCCTTATTATTTTCATCTCTCTCTACTTCTCTACCTCTCTCTCTCACTTTGTCTTCCTCCCTTCCTCCATCGCCTGGCCATCTACCTGCAGTCCATCATTGGGGTGGGGGGTGCTGCTCAGACACTAATGGGCTGTGTAGCACTCTTAGGGTGGGCCTACACACAAACCACAGCCATAGACTAGAACATTACCTCCCAGCCACCCCACCTGCTCAGCCCAGACTGAACCTGTACACTCACACACGCACACATACTGTAGACGTATGCATGTGAACATACACATACATACAGATCTATTTGGTGCTCCAGTACTTGTATTTGCTGTAGTAGAATGAATGACTTCCTGGTGCTTGACTGGAGCTCTCCAGCAGTCCTTACTGACCTCTGCTGAATTCCCTATGAGCCCTATAATGTGCTAGATTAGCAGGCCCCTGTCCTGCTACATTACATTTGCTCTCCAGGCAGACGCACAACAAGCCCACTACAAAGGTATTCACGTAGACCATAACATGGGAGTTAGTTTTTAGTTAGCTCTTTCAGGATGAGTGTGCGAACACTCAAATTTGTCTTGCACGTAGGCCTGTATGATGTCATTAACATCACCATTGGTGTATGAATGTGTGTGTGAATGGGTGAATGTGAGTCTATACTGTGAAGTGCTATGATGTGGCCGGAAGTTTGGAAAAGTGCTATATAAATAGTAAAGGTGATCGCTTTGATATGAGGTCTGATTACGAACTTGCTCCCTGGTTGTAAGGGCCCGAGACTCCAGCTCTTTACTAATACTTGTTCTTTTGTTTTTGTTGACAAACACAATCATGTCAGTTTTATCTTGATTTAATTGTAGATGTAACGGTGGCCAGCTGGTAGCTGTGCGGTGTTAAACCTCACTCTCCGACACCTCATAGGACGCTCTGGCGAT
>JAODUG010067467.1:0-13825 GCA_027564795.1 Aphredoderus sayanus
GCACCACCTTATTGTGTCTGATTGTGTAGTTCTCTTTAGTGTCAGTGCTATGTGTATTTATTTCTTTATTTCTTTATGTATTAATGTATTTGTTTGTTTTGTCGTGCCTTTTAACCCTCCTGTTGTCCTCAGGTTTCAAACGCACACCTTGTTGTGCCAGCAGTGCACATCATATATGACTGTGTAAGCTGTAGAATTAGGTTTAGTGCTTCTATCTGCCACAAAGACGCAGTCCGTTTGGTCAGTTTGACCCGGAGGACAGCAGGAGGGTTAACATCAACAAATTCACAGACAAAAGGGATATATAATAAAGAATGCAAACTATACCTAACTACCAGGGCCTACCAGTACTACAAACTGGGAAACTAAAAATAACTGAACCTCTGTGTAAGGATGGATGCTAAAACTAATATTAACATTAATATATTCAGACAGTATACACAATGTGTAGAGCACTTAGGTGACCTTTTAGCTGTTTGTGGCAAGGTGATAGGGTGTTGTTGATTGCCAGTGCTGCTGTTGATTGTTTTGTGTGTCTGTCTGACGAGTGCTGTATGGAACTCACCAGGTGCCATACAGCAACTGAAACTACGACGATGCGTCACAGTTTTCAACCCAAAACAACATCAGACAAACAGACAAATCCAGTAGTGTACCTTTAATACAATGAACAAAACGTAACCTCTACCTTTGAAGGTGGCCACCTCACCAGTCTGTGCCTTGGGCAGGCCTTTCTGACAAGCATCAGTAGTCAGTGCCAACGTCACACCACAGCTGCCCAACAGGAAGCCAATCTGTTGACTTCCTGCATCCTAATGGGGGAAGGCAATGCAAATGGAATAATTAATAAGGCTAATGTAGTCAAACATGCTGCAGGTCAGTACAGAGCCTCTCAGAAGTACTGTACAGAAGACTCCAAAAAATAAGTATCAATCACTAAAATCCTGAGAGATGCAGGGGTGGGAATTAAAGAGAGTAAGGGAAGAGGAGTGAAAGATGTCGGAGAGATACAGATGAACACTATAGAGGGAATTATTCCCCCAGTGAACAGTTGCCTTGACTGATTTAACGCATCATTTTACTTCTCACACATATTGTATGTCATTCATTACAAGCACTAATAAGTAGTCTGTAGTCTATGGTGGGATAATTCCTCATACTGTTCATTGCTGTGACGTGCCCTGATGCTCTACAGTGCCAAGACAGGATTAATGCTTAATGCAACAAATGACCGAGACCAGCTTGTCTGTGTCGAACCATCTGAGCTCTGGTAGACGGAAATGAAACACCATGGTTACGACTGTGGGTCTGCCTTCGTCTACATGCTACATATATTTTAGTATATTGTCCTTCCAGCAGGGGTCGCTACTGCTCTTTATACAATAGTCACTTGTCAAACGAAAAAAAACAACAACATTGATTGAATGGTGCCAAATCTAACAGAGGGAGGATGTTTTTATTTGTTTTTTGTTTTGTTTTCTTACCTTGCGAGTGAGTGGCACTTCAATGGGCACTGGTACCAGCTCTGCCAGCAGGCAGCCATAAAACGCCACCATGAACATCACTGGGTCGTTGTTTGGGAACACAAGTGCTACCTGAGAGAACATCGCACATACTACATTTCTCACTGAGTACTTCATATTGTATGTAATGAAGCCTGTGTCTCAAAATAGGCAGCAAGAACAAGAAAGATCTGAAGCCACAGATAGTTATATTTTATTATATATATATATATATAGAGTTATATTTTTCAAGGCAAACAACTTTGTGTTTAGGAGACTGAGGAAAAGCCAATGCCTACTAAATCCATTCATCCCCTCTCGTAAGCGCTTATCTTTTCTCATTTTCCTTTCCATGATCAGGGTCATCACTGCTTTTACAGTAGTTTAGTTTATAAATGCTTATATAAATGGGATGAGTCTGTGTACAGCATAACGAAACAATACCATGTCTATACAAGTTAAATGTTTAATAAAATGTACTCTCTCGCTTTATCCATTTCACTTTCATTGACTTAAATATAATTTTTTGTTGAGAATGACGTGTCTTACTCTGTTTCCGGGCATGAGTAATGGCTCATTTCTGGTGCTCAGCTTGTTCAGAAGAGTGTAGGCCAGTTTATGACTGCGGGTCCAGAGTTTACCTAAAGAGACACATACCATGAGCACCATGCAGGACCATTACAAACCACACTATTTAGATATACAGTATGTACAAAACTAAAAGACAGGCATCTGTGCAGCTTTGGCTTTGGTTTTGGAGTGGTTTATGTTAGGTCTAGAATAAATGGCAGAATTGCCTAGTATGGCTATAGGAAAATATTCTTCAACCATATAGGACCATATAGGAAAGTGGAAAGTATCTTCCTTATTGACAGAAAGGAGAGGAGAAACTAAAATAAAACAAACATTGCTCTGTGGGGGATTCCCAATATGGCTGGCTGATACGCACCATATGTGAGTGTGTAAACGGCCTTGCCAGCGTTGTCCAGGGCAGTCAGACAGGGGCTCTTGGGCTGGGTGGTTCCCCAGCGTTGTAGCGATGCCAGCAGGGAAGGGGGCCAGTTGGTGACCACTCCCAGAGACTCTCCCTCCAGGGGACTCATCTGCTGACCTTCTGGTTTAGGCTGGTTGGGGTCTGGCTGCTGGACTGCATTTAAGAAATAGGGTCCGTCATTACATAGTACATGACTGACTATTATGTTATTACGTCAAATAACATAATACGTTTGATGGTGTTTCACAAATAAACCACAGATCGTTAGCCTGTAATGTTCAGAAGACATGCATGTGCATAATACATACGCAAGCAGTTAACATGTGTCTCTGTGAAACCTGCTCACCCGTACAAATGCTTACATTAAACAGTTAAAAAAAAGTATATTCACAGAGCCATCTTAGAGGCAAAGAGCTCCAAGCAACAGGAGACAGGGGATCAACTATAGATTGTTACCTGGCAACAAGATGTTCTCATCATTTAAGCCACAAAGCAAAAAGCAGTTGCTCAGTCATAATTACTGTTCCCAAGTACACCCCCAAAATTGCCCTGTTTACCTCCTTATAACTGTCTGTAAAATATTACCTTGTTTGGATGACTACTATATGCAAACAGAAGAAAGGCTGAGGCCATGAATAGAAATAGATTGGGTATAACATCATTTAAAATAGTGTTTGGAAAATTAAGGGAGATTGAGGGAAAGGAAAATGTGTTGTTTGGCGAGCTGTGTCTTATCTTCACGTCCTTCTGCTGACTCAAAGACCCCTGCCTCTATTCCTCCTCTGCCCATCTCTCATTCGCCCGAGCAATTCTATCTCAAACTTCTGCTCAAGTTGCTCCCTATCACACATCTGCATCTATCTATCCCCTCCTTCCCGCTTCTCCCTGGGGGTTTAACTGGGCTGTCTCGGTGCTGTGGGCTCTCTGCACCTCCTCACGCCGCCACAGCAGACCACCAGCGCTGCCATGCATGTGGTGGTCCTGGGAGGAGCTACTATTACCTGCTGATGCCATGGCTCTTCTCTCATACTGTTGACTCAGGCTGACCAGGGTACCACCCAAACACCCCACAGTGGGCAGGTTGGAATGGAGGAAGTGGCTAGGTGGGGCTGGAACTCAGGGGTGGCAGTGGGATGTGCGTGCGTGTGTGTGTGTGTGTGTGTGTGCGTGCGTGTGCGTGTGTGTGTGTGTGAGAGAGAAAGAGAAAAATAATGTGTGTATAAATGAGAAATGTGTGTTTTAGTGGAGTGTGCGTGTGAGTGCGACAAGTTGTGTTTGCGTGAAAGGCTGTCTGTGTATGAGTGTGTGTGTGTGTGTGTGTATAAACCAGTCCATCCATAATTTCCACCCCCCAATGTGTGTGTTTTAGCAAAAGGCATGTGCTATGCCATGTTCACTGTTTCCTGTCCACTCCCTGAACACACCTAGAGGCCCCCCAGCTAAATCAGGAGCAACAAAAGCCGCAACCACCAGTCTGCCAGCCAAGCTGACTGCAGTGCTGTAGTCCAGGCTAGATCATTTGTAACCACCAGCCCTACAATGCCAGCTGAATGACCAGCAGCCCTTGGGAACTCACCTAAGCGGACAGATCCATACAAAAGCTGGCTAATTTGCTGCATAAGACGCCCCACTTGTGTATCTAATGTGAAGGTTCTCTAGCTCAACCTATTTTCAACACCCCCCAAGCCCCCAAACAAAACCACTAACATGAACCTCACATGCGCTTTTTGCAACGGCATATTGCCAGGGAAAGGCCCCTGGTCAGACTAGCCCAGCGGAGACCTGTGTTTATGATTTATTCATTCGCCGGAGTTCCTCCGAATGTTCCCCATGGGGAAAGGGTGGGGGGGGGGGAGGGGGGGGGAGCTTACCATCTAAAAGGTCTTCAAAGTCGTCCACAAAGAACTCCCGTAGGGGCGGACGCTTGGGTCTCTTCAGGGTGTTGAGGAGCTGCTGGATTTTGGACGAGACGCGGCTGTTGACGGGAACACCTGTGGGTTTCGCGGGCGGGGGCGGGGTTTGGTGGGGATGGAGGCAAAGGCATGACACCCCAACGGCGGAACGGTGAGAGGGGAGGAACAGGGGAAGGAGACACGAGGGAGATGAGGGGGGAAATAGAGGGGAAGAAAAAAGAAAATGAGAAAACGTCAGTGCTGGTGGGTGAGAGAAAAGACAAAAAAAAAACACCCAGCTGTCAATCACGACACCGCTGAATGACCTCTGTGGTCGCCGGAGGGTCAGTGGCACTTTCCCATCAACACTCGCTACAGTCACCTGGCGCAACCTCAGATGCTGGACACCTCAGCGACGAGGAGAGAAGCCCGCTGCCTAGCAACAGCAAAGCCCTTTCCTTAAGACGGCCCCATAAGTGATTCATGAGGCACCTCAAAAAGGTGCTGGTTTTGCTAATGTTTGTGTTGTGCGTTCACGCTTTTGAGATCACACAACAGAAAAGTAGACCCGCTTGTCAATCAGCAGATCTTTCACTCCACTGAGCACATAAAAATGCAGGAACAAGAGCATATTCAAAAAGCAATAATTACAAAGACACAACTGTTAGCCAAGCTGAAAAACAGAGGAAAAGAGCCAAACAAGAGTCGATATTGAGAGTTAGAGTGAAATAAACACGAGGACAATAAACAATGGGAGACACAATGGGCGGGGAGGGCATACACTGTACAGTCACATTTTCCTGAGTTACTTTACATTTAGTACAAGGAATCTGTGCTTCCAATGGACATTCATTTTTACTATGAGCTCATAGTTAGCCAGATTTGTGGGGGGCGGGGGTTGTCTCAGACATTCCAGACCGCCACAGGAGATGAGAGCCACAGCTGCATGAAGCCTGCCTGGTCTGGGCTGGCTTATTATAAACTTGGCTCAGACGTCTCGTCCTAGGACTGGGGCTCTGTGATTGGTGTCTGGAGGCCAAAGGGCACCACAGCACCTGATGGGCCAATTAGAAAGCTCCAGACAGGGAGGACCCAACTGAACTCTTAGACTCCACCCACCACAGAATTCAATTCGTTTATATTACAGCCGGGCATATGTCACGTCTGTCTCATGACTGCAATTAGCATATTCATGACTTCACCATTTATACATCCACATGGTAAAATGTCCTGCCGCTATCTATAAAACATGCTATGACATATAGTACAGAGGGTGTAGATTTAAAAACAAAAACATCAGATGTACATACGGTATTTTACTATCCATCTTTACTTGTTTCGCCAACACTGGACACATGAACAAGGGAATGTTTTAGCTCACACAACTGTTAAAGCCATGCCCACACAGGTGTAGATGTGGCTGATTAGACTGTCTAGAGGCCTGGAGGTGTTTACACACACATGCTATACACCTCCTATTGCAGTTTGGTTGCACCTTTTAGGAGAACTGACAGCTTCTGGTTGGATTGATTCTTTTGAGTGCAATGTTTGCATCATAACTCCTCCAACTTCAACCAGAGAAGCTGTATCATCCATATGAACTCAAAACATGTGTATGGGTTACAGGGGCTTACAAATAGGATTGAATTAAGATTTCCCTTGTGGGTGTCAAACTTAATTAATAGAACTTAATTCAGCTTTTTGGTGGCATTTTACAGATGGAATTCAAGTCACTCTCTGGCTTAATTTTCCCACCAGCTGTGTCAGTATTATACTGACAGTGGCACTAGCAGGCGACCATTGAACACTGCTGGTGGGTGACCACAGGCTATCAGAGTAGCGTAACAGAATATAATGAGTGAGAAGCCAACCTTGACAAACCAGCATGTCAGCACGTTTAATATTCACCTGGCTGTATTCATGTCATGTTGAAACAAGATACACTGAGATAGGTTCAAGACAAGACAAGTGTGTTTGGTGATGGTACACAAGCGCTGAAGCGCAAAACAAAGATACCTACAGTACAAAGGCAGTAGAGAACTAGATACGCCACAGCTTTGCTTATGTTCACATGACGCTGACAACTGCTAAATGTGACAGAGGAGGTAAAGGAAAACACACACACACGCGCGCGCACACACACCCACATACACAGCGCACACATAACAGACGGCCATAGAGCTGGAGGAATGGGTATAAATACCATCCGTTAAACCGATGACTCCTTCTTTTCTCCACTCATTGCCTGGAGAAGAGACACATAAGGATTTAAATGTGTTTGTTGGATTATATGCATGCATGTGTGTGTGTGCGTGCGTGCGTGTGTGTGCGCGCGTGTGTGTGTGAGACAAAGAGGCAAACAGACTGACATCCAGACTGACACACAGAACTGAATCATGGTTATTTTCATGTTAAAACACCTTAAAAACAAAATCAACAGTCTACTGAATTCTAATGCTAGGTAGCAGTACTACATGCACTATAGCTTGTTAGCAAGACAGGTGGCTGCTATCTATTTGCATTCAGCCCTGTAACGACATGGCAGAAACCAAACTGCGAGCTCCCATCTACCGTATATATACCACATTCACTGCACACCACTCAGAGGATTCCTGGTTATTGCGTGTTATATAAAATTAACGCAGCAAGAAGTGGAGGTGACACAAGGCTAGCATTAGCGCCATGACCATGCCAAAGTGGCTCAAGTGAGCGTTTCTGATAGCGTTTCAATGAGCAGCTCCCTGGCAGATACACTGGGCAGACCATCATGAAAGAGGAATATCGAGAATGGGGGGGGGGGCTAGTCTGTTACCATGGCAACACAAGGGGGGGGTCAGTCAGCAGTCAGCGCCAGGCTGACCGACAAACAGACAGAGGACAGAGGGACAGACAGCAGGGAAGAACAGCAAGGGGAAGGTAGACTGCGGGTGCTTCAGTATCAGTGTGTGTGTGTGTGTGTATGCTTGTGTGTGGGTGCGTGCACATGTAGGTGTGTGTGTGTGTGTGTGTGTGCGCGTACCAATGTGTGTGTGCGTGCATGAAATTGTACGTACGTGTGCATGTGTGTGCGCGCGCGCGCATGTGTGTGCGTGTGTGCGTGTGTGTTCGTGTGTGTGTGTTGTGCAAGCGGCCGCAGGACACTCACCATCAGCCGTCTCCATGACGGCGGCGTGGTGGTTGTAGGCTCGCGGCAGGCCTCGCACCGAGCCCACCTGGGGCCGCTCAGCGTGCAGTGAGGGCTGCTCCGACAGCCCTGTCACGTCAGGGGGGGCCGAGTGGTTATCTGTGGTGGGCGGGGGTGTCGGGGGTTAAAAGATCATAGAGGCCTGGCCTACTTTGGGCTTCTGGTGACTGAGTGACTACTTTAGGTTCAAGCCTACCGACAGCTTGTGGAGCCGTCTTAACCCTCCCGCTGTCCTCCGGGTCAATCTGACCCAACGCACTACCTTGCGGCGCCAGCAGAAGGCGCCAAACGCAGCATGGACATATGACGTCTGTTGGCGCAACAAGGTAGTGCGTTTTAAACCCGAGGAAATTGGGAGAGTTAAAGCTAGTAGCCTGGATAAAGCCGTCTTGCAAGCTCTGCCTTTATGCTTTGCTTCATTCTGCTTCATTCTTCAGCCTGGGAACTCTCAATTGTGAGTAGAGAAACTGCTCGGCAATCAGTGTCCAGGTGTGTAGTTCAGCTGGTGCTGACAGCAATTAGCCTGAAACCCATCCCCATATGGGTCCGTCTGATTGGTCGAAAGTGGTCTAATCGCCTACTAATGATTTGATAGACATCTATTGGCATGGCTTGAATGCCGGTTTTCAATTTAGAATCCCTAGAAATTCTTAGACTATTATTTGCAAAAATAACTAGACTTGAGCTAGAACATGATGTTGGAAGGATTTCAGTTAAACAACTGGATTCAGTGATACTGAATGAATGTTTCTATCTGGTTTTAAAATGCATCCCCTTGGCAAAACATCTATCCACAGCGAACTAGATGCCTGTGTAATATGATTAATGGGCAAGTCTGAGGATATTATGAAAGCCTCCATTTATTCCCTCCCTTGTGTTCATCTTTGCCAACCTAGTGGATGCCCCACAAAGACGTTACACAGAACTGGAACTTATACGATGCTACTCCTCATTATTCAACACTGGTGGGAAATTCCTAAAAACACAAACCAGAGCAGAGTTTCAAAAGGGAACGCAACACAGAAAACTTTTAAAAAGGCACTAGTTACACACAGCTGGGTGGCATCAAATATGCAGCGGGAACATGGTGGTCATATCACAGCCTTGGCGGATGTCACTACTCACTTTCTGAGGTAAATGACAGCTAGAGAGCTCAGAGTCTTGAGGGAAGAGGAAGAGGGCTATATGGATATTTATTTACAGCACTAGTCAGTGCCGGTCGCTTTATGACAGGGACCTCGAAGCGAGACAGGAGGAGACAAATCAGACAGCTCCAACTTAATAGGCTATGTCTCTGCCAGCAATAGACACACATAGACACACACACACACAAGTCAAACACCATCTATCTATGCTGCTGGCGACAGCAGGAGGGAGATAAATGCTCTGAATCTCATTAACCAGCCCGTGACGCTCTCAAACTGCAACAGAGAGGATGAAGAGGCATATTGGAGCCCTTCCGTACAACTGAATGACAGCGAGACAGCAGACGGAGACTGCTAATTAGAACGACGCAAGTTATAATGCTACTGCTTTCCTCCATGTCTGGCCTTGTGATGTGCCAACGCGAATCAGCAAAGATAAGGCCTCTGAAGACATTGTCAAGCAGTCGAACACAGACGTCTAAAGTGTGAAGGCCGTCAAAGACTATTCACAGCTATACAATGCGCCTTCCGATGTTATCTATGGCCTTGTAAAAACGCTGTCTGCGTAGCCTGTTTAGCAAGTCAAGAAAAAGTGAACATGTTATACAGTACTAACCTTTCTATTTTGCTATAATTACACGTCTGAATGGAGGAATTGTGTGCATAACAAATCCATTTTTATATTACCCAAATGTACTGGATGTACACACCAAAACAAGATTCTTATTTTTCTGTTGATTTATATTAATGCAGCCAAAGGTAGGTAGACATATTTTATAGATATTCTGCAGCCTTCATGTACTACATTGCCATCCCCGCAGTTCTCCCTGCCCCCAAAATGCCAAAACATGGAGGCTACCGTAATGTGCAGTGTAAAATGCCACTTCATATACACAAAGTACATTTTATTAATTAGTGTGACTGAAATATGTGTAGATATCTTTAGGGGAATGTTTAAGTAAAACATAATCAGGATCTACTTAAACTAGCTATTTATTTATAACCATATAACTACAAAATAATGGCAATTAGGTAAAAAATAAGGAACTCTCAGCTGGAAGAGTCTTCCAGGAGGGCTGGAATGATTGTACTGAACACATAATTGAAGATTACCAACAGGATCCTTGTGTACTGTGGGTCCTAGGAGAGTCCAGACATTGGAGGATGAAGTGAAGCACCATGGTGACAGCATCCTCATCACACCTGTTGGCTCTGTAGGCGAACTGCAGAGAGTCCAGGAGTAGTTTTCAGGTTTTCATCACTACGGTTGCCAGAGCGACAGGTCTGTAGTCATTAAGACCTGTGACCCTTGGGTTTTTGGGGACAGGGACAACAGCGGAGGCTTTGATGCATGTTTGCACCCGGCTTGTCTCTAGTGAGGGTTAATTATAGCCGTAGACACCTGGGAGAGCTGGTCTGCACAGTGAACAAGGTGGAAAGAGGCAGATTCTGGACCTACTTTGCTGGGGTTCTTTAAATGGTTATTAGCCTATTAACCAGGGAGGTTATGACAGGGGGAGGGGCCTGGCTGGGAGATGAATGGAGTCGGTGATGGGCTTGATGGGGCTGGTTGGTGGAGTGGGGGAGGTGTTGATGGTGGTGCCCATATGGGCTTGATGGCGTGGGATGGGTTGGATCAGGTGTTGATGAGGGAGTCAATGGGTAGCTGTTGTCGATGGTGGTGATGGCTGGTGTCTTGGGGGGTGTTATAAGGATTGACCCAGTGTTGAAACAGGTCGATTAGTTTGCCTCCCAGTCTATTGTCATTCAAAGGGTTTCAGTCATTTCAGAGAATTACGCACCTGTAGTTGAATGTTAACGCTGACCGGGATAAAGGACGCAAATTCACAGGGGGAATAAAGGGTTTTCAGCAAATGGCAAGATAGTTCAGATCAACAGTGTTGAAGGATCACCTTTATATTGTTAATGTAGAAACAAGTCCCTCCACCATGTTGTGCATTTGCTCCATGCCAGATTCCTGGAAGTATCAGTTTGCCATATGCAAACTGATGGTGGTTGTTGTGTCCTAACCCTGGGCCAACCAGATCAAAATGATGTGAATACCACACCTTGTCTCCTGTGTGTCAAGTCGCTGTATCCAAAGCTGGGCAGCTAGACTGCAGAGTCCGGTACCGATCCACAAAGCCACGTTTTCCGAAGCACAAAACTGAAGTGAGGTAAAGTCCCTATTTGTCTATTTAACTGCACAGTAAGCAAGTGCACCAGTGCTCCGATGGCCCTTCGATCTCATGTAGGCTCCCTGCTTGGCCAAGGGCCAGGGCACCTTTTACTACAGTCCAGTAATTCATTAAAATTCCCAAGTAAAGTGTGAAATAAATCCATTGGAGTTGCTGATGTTAACCAACTCTTCACAAGAAAATACATAAAAACAATGTGTATTTCACAATACCTTGCGCAAAATGTAAAAACAAAAACATGCACCAACACAGTGTCGACCATTCATGGTGCCATCTTCCTGTATGCTAAAGGAGGTTTAACTATAAACGTGACAAATATTCTTTCATCTGTAGGGCAATGCAATGGGCTACCACAGTATTGATACCTATATAGTTCTACGGCTGATACGCACGTGTGTGTGTGTGTATGTGCGTGCGTGCGTAAACGCATCACTGACCTAGCTGAGTGTGTGCCATGAAGTCGGCCAGCGCGGTGGCGGCTGCGTTGGCGTTGAGAGCCGCGTGGACTGCGTTGGTGTTGGCTCTGCCCCCGGGGTGAGAAGAGGTGGAGGAGGCGGAGGAGGACGTGGAGGAGCCCTGGATGACGCGGTTAAACCAGTGCTCCACGGCGGGGTGGCTGTGGGCGTGACCCTGGTAGGGCGTGGACGTGGCCAGCCGTCCCTGTCGCCGCAGTGAGCCCTCGTCCTCCGACGCCGAGGAGGTGTCTGTGTGGGACAGGCCAACAGGGGGCAGCGTCACAACATGGATGCTGATTGGTGAGCAAGCAGTAATACAAACTACAATTAAATGAAAGGATTCAAATCCATCTAGATTGAAAATAATTATAAAACTAGATTTAAATATAAATAAAACAACATTTAATATAATTATAAAACTTAATAAAAAATATAAAATTTTATTAAAAAATCGAACACATTTTTTTTAAATAAAGCTACACAAATAAAATATATTACATTTTATCAACAAAGATGAACAACATTAAGGTCAATAAATAAATAATCAATAACTTGATTTTAAATTGTAGTTTTCTCGACATATTTAATTACTATAATAAGATATGTATAGTAATACAATATATTTAGGAAAGAGTTTGGTGTGGAAACCAAACCAATATCTAATATACAGAATCAAAATATATTGATAGTGTGAAGTTGAGTGAAAGACATTTTCAAAAGACATAGCCAACAATCCTAAAAACGTTCCATGAGCATTGCTGGTATTCCCATTAGACAATGTCACATTCAAAATATTATGGGGGGAAAAAACTACTTAACAACATTTCCTCTCTCATATGTTCGATGTATTATGGTCTGGAATGAAAACCAGCCTGTGATGACACTACTGTCTCTCCCCTTAGTCAAACCGGAGCAGTTGGTCTCAGCAAAAATGGTCTGAACTGGGACAGCTTTAAAGCCAGGTATGGATCAATCAAAATGAACACATTCAGCTATACTGTATATGCTAGGCTTCCATAATTGTCTGTGCTTCCAGAAGTACCAATGAAGTTACATTAGAGAATGGCAGTGTGGTATTTGCATTCTTTTGTGTTCCAAGAAGTGAAACAGCAGAAAAGGCTAAAGTTTCGTTCGTGTATGGCGGAAGGACTAAGAAAACATCATAATATAACTTTTTCAAAATCCTCAAAGAAACTTTACAGGAAAAATAATGTTGAAAAATGTATAAAGGTCCCAAACATATAAAAAAGAGACTGGCACAATTATTCTGAACTGAAATAAATGCATTCATTTCTGATTGCAATACTATATCCAGTCGAGCCAGTATAATCATCGTCCAATCCTAATCTAATCTCTAATAAAGTGGACATTCCATGCTCCATTCCGCATGCTGACATAGTTCCTTGAGGTCTCAATGCAATGTATTTGACATGCTTAAGTGAAAATACCACATAGATTATGTGGAATAGCACCGCCTCTTCCGTGTAGTGTCGTGATGTAAGGATAAGGCTTGGCTGCTGAGCTGTCGGGAGACAATACTGCCTCTTACAAAGCGGTGCAAAGATATCGGTTTTCCACCAGAAGCCCTTTTGTATTTTCCACAGTGTTTTCAAGGATATATACCGCGCATTAATTCAGCCTCGCTGTTCAGTTTAAGGATACAGGAATGGGGAATCAAATAGGCTCCACTGCAGTGTCAGTCTTTATCAACGAGCTATGCTGAGGCTGTGTAAATCAACATTGCAGTCTATATTAAGTAACCTATTTCTAATCAGTTTACTGTTACAGAACCATAGCCTACATAAATATAATGTAGTTATTGTTGTCCACATCCACTCTCTTGATACAATACTGTATGTACAACCTAAATTACTCGAGTTGGTTTTATGCTATGGTAGCCTAGTAGTTATCAACAGCTAGGATTAGAGTAAGTGTTAAACATTAAACCTTTACGTACAGTTTGCTTACTAGCAATCGACTTCACTTCCTTGTAGCTTATATAGCCATTTTGCTGAATATTACGGTAGATGACTATGGGCGGTTATCCTTTACCAAATAAACTGTGAGCACACTTCTATGTAACAAGTAAGCACTATTTTAATGTGCCTGTTTCTGCACCTTCTATGGTCATTACAGACTGGGAGGGTAACAGACTACTTACGTCACTTCAACATAACTAATTTCAAAAACAAGAAATATTCGTTTTTCAAGCAATGACCACTTTAAGGATTCTACCCAACATGGAAATCTGATGTTTCCATAACCTCACTGTTCCCATAACGACATTTTGAGGGTCAAAAATAGGGCTGAACGATTAATTGCATTTGCGATATTATTGCGATATTATCAAACGAGAGTTTCTAACCGCAAAGGCTGCAATTACACTTTGGTCACATGACACGCAACAGTTAGCAGTCTGCAGAGGACTTGGTACGCTAACTTGACCTGTTGTACA
>JAODUG010067477.1:0-5000 GCA_027564795.1 Aphredoderus sayanus
CATCCACCATTTAGAAACATGCCATCATCACACAGACACCCTGGTGTGGCAGCAGGGTTGCTGTGCAAACGCTAAAGCGAACAGGGTGTCCAGACTATAATCTCAGCACAACTGAGCTGAGCGCAATAGCCGGGTGGAGCCAAGGTAGCGATAATTCAGTCGAGGAGAAGAACTATTTAAATGCAATACTGTATATTCTGCATTGCAATGGTATTTGTAACACATACGGATTGGGGATGTTGCATTCAGGACTCAAAAATAAAATCAATCTAATCAATCAATTATGATTCAATATGTTTGCACTATTTCTGCATTATCATAAAACAGTGTATAAAACTGTATTTTAAATTATTAACATTTTCACCACTGCAATATGGTAATCGCATAATATATCAATTAATGCTTGAAGGCTGATCATTATAGCAACTAGTGGCGTATTATGTTACTTTTGTAATAAAATTATTTGGAACACAAGCTGGTACCACAAACTTCTACCCCTATTAATCACAGTTAACAATCACAATATCAAGAAAACTAAATCATAATGTAAAATTTCTTTTGTCATTAGCCCTATCACAAAGCACACATTCAAAATAAAACTAACTGGCCTGTTTCCATTGTAAATCTGAGCTATGCCACCAGAAACCGTGTTCGGTGCATTTTTTCTGTTTTACCATGTGTTCCCCATACTGTCTCACAATGTCACGGAGAACCAGTGGGTCCACAAGCATTCATCCTGGTGAATCATTAGTCTTGCTGATTTCACTGATGAGGACATTGTCAGCCAGCAAGCGAGGAACTGTAATCTGGTTGGTAATAAGTAGAAAGTGTTTGGATGGAATGAAATCCTGCATCCTCCTGGGTCCCCAATGTGAAATGCTAATTGCCTGTTTTGGCTCCTCTACACATACAATAAATCCCCCATCTTACAAAAAACAAGAGAAACAGAAAGTTATCGATGATAATCAAAGTAGGTTTGACAGCCTTGACAGCCACAACACGGGGGTTGGTGATGGGAGTTACATTGTCACGGTGACAGGGTGAGAGAGACCTGCCTCAGGGGCTAATCAAGAGAAAAGACCTTGATCTAGGCTAAACCAATCAGCATTGAAGCAGGTTATCAACGCACACGCGCTGCACGCACAGCAACAGCGGGTACACTCCACCGTGCCTTTTAAAGAGCGTCTTCAAAGGGTCTCGACTTCATTCCTCGTTATCGCAGAGCAGCTAATACGGGAAGGAAACCTTACTGTTGGATGCTGCGGGCAACAGTGCATGTGTGCATGAGGAAAAACGCACAGTGGACAGAACGCACACATGCCCAGCCAAGCAACGTAAACAAATGCACACATGTGCACGCTAACACGGGTAGCCGCATTCACAAATGCTTTTAGAATTGCATGCATGGATGCGAGGAAGGTAGGCGCACACACACACACACACACACACCCACCCGTATCAGCTGCTGGCAACAGAGAAAAGGAATTGACTTCCAGAGAGCTGATTAGCGCATGCAGTATTAGTGTATGCCAGGGGAGGCAACAGTGCCCCTGAGCAAAGCAGAACACTGGAGCCCCAGTGCTACGTGGCGCGTGTGCATGATGATCGACTATGCCTTTAAACCCCCCTTCCTGTACAAATATTACAATAATTAACTTCCCCTGCTTTTCCGGAGTATATTGGCCTTAAACTAACGGAAAGGAATATAAGAAAAGGCTGATTGCACTGTGAATATATTACAAGTTATTTTGGTTTGTTTGCTTGTGTGCCCACAAGTAAGCCAGTGAAAGCGGGCTATGAGGATTCCTGAAATGTTTTTCAGTTCGAAAGGAAACTGATGGGAAGCCACGCCGTCACATCAGCTCTCCACTGAGATTGACTGCAACTAAAGATCCGCCGGGTAGAGAAATCAAGGATGCCTTTTTGAATGGGCTGTTTGTGACCTTTAGTCTGATGTTGATTTGACTGATATGGCAGGTTGAGATTCACACACTGGATTGAGTATTTTATACATTAACACTGAGAGACTTTCATACTGAGGCTGATTTCTCAGAATTTACAGTAGCTGCCAAACTGATCACTTTCATTTAATTGTTAATTAACGTTAATTGATGAAACACGACTTAACTGTTTTAAATTGGAGTCACAATAGTAGCCTGCAGACAATTACAAAATGTAATTGTGTTTTTATTTTAGAAGAGGAAATATAAAAACAGGTTTGCCAGCGCTGGCCTATTCACTCGCTAGCTATTTTTCTCAGTTAAAGCCAAAGTGACAGTGTTCAAAAACATTCTATTTTACTGTTGTTTTCAAGTATCGAAAATAACTGTGCTCTTGAAAGGTCTTAGCATCGGACTGAAAAACAAATTATATATATATAAAAATATATAAAAAATAGAAACCCGCATCAAACGGAAAAGCCTCATGCAAGGCTTAAAACATCAATCATGTATTCATGTTCAGATAGCCCAAAATTCAGTGAGACAGTACACACTGTGTACACACACTGTGCCAATCACAATGTTCTGCACATTGAGAATAGCAGACATTTTGAATTTGTATAGTTGGTGCACTGGTTTCCAATAGTTTTTAATTTCAAAACTCACATAGAACAATTTTGCTAGTATTGAAAATACACACACACACCACATGTAATTTATTTCTCACCAAAGGAAAGCTCTGTATACTGAGGCTGGATAATACATTTATTTTAGTCTTTCCAGACAGTTTTTTCTTTTGTTCACTATGATTGCGATGAAATTACAGTACATGCAGGAAAGACATCAGTGCTTGTATTGTGGAATATGGGGCTCTTGGACTATATAAACATTTAAGTTGAAACACAACAAATAACAAATTGCTTAGTACTCAGTGCTTATCAATGAAAACTGTTGATAGTGATTTGTAATCCAAACCTCAAGAGCTGTTACAAAATAAGTTATTATTATAAAACCAAGAAGATGGCACTGTTAATCTTTAGATAGAGAAAAACCAGTACACCTGAGTCCCTCCAGAGCTCTCTCAGGTTAAATGTTCAATCCACACAGTGGTCAAAACTTGTGGTTTATTTAAACAGAATCCACAAGCACATTGTACAGTATACATTATTTTCCTGACTCCACCTTGACCTAGGCTTAACTATTAAAGTTTACTTCATGTTACCATTTACTGGTACTGTATAGTTAGTAATTAGTAAGTTCTTACCGTGTTACTTGTTTTAAATGTCTGCTCATTATATTATATTTTTTTACATTATACCCCTTAACCCTGGACACTGCTATTCACTGTATTGCTACTGTGCAAATTACCAAAAATATGAAATTCCCTTTAGAAAAACGAAGCTATAGTGATCGTCAGGCTACGAATGCATGATGTGAGCTCTCACCTTCTTGGCATTGTTGATACACTGCATGTATTGTTTAGCCAGGTCAGAGCAGCACAGGGTCTCTTTGCTGTTCTCCTTGTAGCAGGTTAAGATCTGTGCCTGTAGCCCTGAGCACACAGGCTCTGTGTTATGAGGCCTACAGAGAGAGAGAGAGAGAGAGAGAGAGAGAGAGAGAGAGAGACAACTTCAGACAATGGACAGACTAAGATTCACTGTGTCTGAAGAAAAAGACATAAAAGAGACCAGTTTTAGCATTTTTGTTTTAAATGTTTCTAAAAAGGTTACTAAATTTAAAATATCTCAGCACTGTGGTAAAGTGCATCTGCATGGAACTGCAGAGTGAAACATAAAGTAAAGACTCCACTACATCTTTCTATACTTTACTGAAACTAGTGCCAACTGACAGCTGCTGCTACCATGGCGGGTTGTGGGATTTGAATTAAGGCAAATAAGACACCCACTCCGCACCAAGCTTTAAGTATCTTAACAGCGTGTTGCTCTGTAAATTGTGCAATTAATGCTAAATTCCATCTAATTGAATGGCTGGGATTGATTTGATGGTATAAAGCAGGACGCTGTGCTGTGAGAGATTGAATTTGCTGTGCTTATTATGATATGTGGGATGTAGTATAATTGGTCTTAGCCTGTCTGTCTGGGTGATGGCTCCTATGACAGGCTCATTGCCACGTTGCCACGCTGTAATGAAGTGTGATTGATCAAGGCAGAGGCGAGCATGTTAACCCGCCTACGCAAGGCGCACCTACACTCACACGCACTCATCGCCCCCGTCCACACACACACGCACACACGCACGCACACGCGCACGCACAAACACAAAACTTTCGTTCCAGCCCGCGCACATCGAGGAACCCTGGCTGTGAAATATGCATGCGTACACAGCTCCCTGGCTGGCTGGCGCTCTATAAAGAGCGTTTAGCATGGGGTTTAATTGAAAGCCAAATTAAAAGCTCTTCTTGGCATTAAATCAGAGAGAGGAGCCGACTCTCCCACCCCACCCCCTCCGGTTTCAATTACAACACATCCACAGCACCGATGCACATGTGGCCACACACACACCAACACATGACACCTTCTCAAATCACCCTCCTTACTTGCTTATTCACTGACTAATGTGACTTCTTTTTTTTCTGTCTTTCTTTCCTTCCATCCCAGCCTCCCCTGGCCCGACCGTTCTCTCGTCACATTAACGCCGCACAGAGGAAGCCCCCAAAGTGAGCCCATCTTCTTGCTCTTCATTTCACGGAGATAAGGAACTTTGCTTTAATTCGAAATAAACGGCCTTCATCAGGGAAACCGAGTGGTCCTGATAGTGCCGCGTGGTTTATTAAAAAGGAGCCTGGAGCAGAAAATTGCTTCAGCCACGACGCAAGCTAATGCTAAAGCTGTGTCGGAGCGCTACGCCAAATTGACGGCGCGGTCTTAAATCAGAAATATTAACCGAGTTACACAGAAAATAGGGAAGGAAAAGAAAGATAAAGTAGACTGTGGGCTGTTCTGGGGGCAGCAATGTAAGTGTTTTGAGGCAGTATCCCATATATCTGCTAGCGTTAAATACCGTAGGATTCCACATTGCGAGATTAGCTGGTTAGGCCTC
>JAODUG010067477.1:10000-13823 GCA_027564795.1 Aphredoderus sayanus
CTGAAACCCACACATACACCATTTAAATTACCATAAAGGTAGAGCGCTACAGTAAATTACCTTTCCCAAGATGTAATCCTTATCTAGATCAACTTTGATGAACACCTGTAGGTGTTCAGTACTTCCCATTCTCCTTAATCCACACACATACATACACCATTTATCCCTCAAACAAAATACTTTATCCCATACATTAGCTATCTTTCATACACACACACACACACACACACACACACACACACACATCTACTGTATGCACCATCTGTTTCTATCTCACACACACATACACACACCGCCCCTCTACACCTGGTGGGATCTGGGGATTAGAGGAATTACTCTATGGTATTCCCCAGAGGTAGAATCACCTGGTTTTATTTCAGCCTTACAGCATCGGAAGAGATCAAACACTGCGCTACATTGCGCTGTAAGCGGGGCTAGCATACATCCACAGACAGCAATGCAAATGGGGCTCTCGCCGGCAGGAGAAGGAAAAAAAAGAAAAGAAAGAGCTTAAAGTTGCACGTTTATATCAAATTTGAGGATAAAATGTGGGGATTTGGACTGAATGAACGGTCCGCAGGGGGTTTATCTTAGCTGTGAAAACGGTGGCCAGTTTTTGTGATAAAACAAGGCGGGAAACTGGAGATTACAGACATACAGAGTTGTCTGTCTTGAATGTCTTCCACAGATTTTTGAAGCCTGTCCGCCCACACAGGTGTTTTGAGTTATTTTGGCTGACTAGACCTCTTCTCGTGTTGAGGTTAGGCAGAGCTATGCTGCAGCTACTTAAAAGAACCAATCATAAGGAAGGTGTCAGTTGTCCCACCTTAATAGGGGCAAGAAAACTGACATAGGAGAGTCAGGAAGATGTCAATAAAGCCCACGCAGTCCTGAGAAAAGGTCTGATAAGCCACATTAACTCACAACACCGGTGTGGGTGGACAGGGGCTTCACATTATGGGTCACTTAACTGCCTTCTAGGAAATACAGAGCTGTTATTCCCAGATACACTAGCTGCATGACCTGAATGATATCTTAAACTGACTTCAATGAAGCAGAACTTTTAATGAAAGTAAATATGATTTTAAAAAGGCCCCAAGTTTTGAAGAGAAGACTAAACTAAGAAGAAGGGGATACAGCTTTAACAAACCAAAATAACTTCATTATCACACTCGATAAGACGTATGCTCATTACTGATTTGAAAGAGAATTCAACAATGTATCAAGGTTCTTTAATGTGAATTACAGCTAGGCATCTAAAAGACCGCTGTGGCAATAATGAGCTTGCATATTCCCAGGCTGTGGTTCATTACGAGTCCACAGTGAGCAGCAAGGTTTGGGAAATGGGGTTTTGTTAAACTCTGCTTAATCAAAGCAGCCAATTAAAACACTTATCACATTAGTCAGGTTAGCTCAAGGGAATGTTTGCATTTGCATTTTGCATGGGAAAATAAATGGAAAAAGAGGAGATCTTATCTCGGGTTGATTATTAGTGGTTCGTATGCATGTGCATGTGCGCACATGTGAGTGCGTGTGTGTGTATGTGTGTGATGTTCAAGGGAATAATATTTCCTCACCATTGGAACCTTGGAGTGCAAATCAGTGAGTGTGTGTGTGTGTGTGTGTGTGTGTATGCATGTCTCACCTCACTATGGCTTCACTCTTAGAAGCAGCTTGGTGAAACTGTTCACTGCTCTGCTTGAAGCGTGCTGCATTCTTAAACAAAGAGACAGAAAACGTTATTTCCACTAATACTAATACGGTGCTATTGTAGGGCTGGGTCTGTGCCAATATTACTGTACGTAGGCCTACTGTGTGCATTTGTACAAATACACGTTTTCCACCACTTCCTTTTCCAATGTGTTTCTGTTTCTGTTGCATTCTCTAAAGTTTCTGCAGTCTATGAATAAGTTGGGGAGTATAATACAAACCTAAAGAAAACAAATACCTGGGATTATTATATTATTTCTTATAATAGATTTAAAAAAACTAAACATATGTGTACGTCTCCTGATCTGCTACACTACTTATGTTTAAAACTGTTACCACACACAAAATACACATTACTTTTTTAATTAGCTAAAAATGTCATGTCGTAATGTAATCACATGACAAATATTAGGACAGTGTGTCAAACATTTTACTTTTTACAAGCAGCTACACTTTTTAGTGTAGCTGCTTGTTTCTGTTTAGTTTTCTTTTATACAGGTAGTAATGCCACCTTTACAGAACTGTACTGACTGAGGTGGGTATGAATACTGTTTTAATATTGATTTGATTATTCCTGGCTTTGAGACTTGACTTGAGCTCCAACCAAAAAGGCAATGACAACTGAAAAATCAACAGCGGCTATAATCCACAACTGCTGCCACTCCAACACAGCTCTTACTGGCTTAGAACACCCAGCACCCTGGATCCCCCCAAATATTTAACTAACAAACTACCAGATGGGCACATCCAGGGAAGGGGGTCTAGAACAGGCACCCAAAGGGGGAGGTTTTCACCCTCCAAGGCATCGCTATCTGCTTTTAGGAGATGATTTTTAAATAAATGTTTTTAAATAATACATAAAAATAATCTAGGCCTAGTTCTATCATCTTTAAGAAAATGTGAATACACTATTTCATGGTCAGTATTAGGCAGTGTTTATTTGTGAGGATACAGGGTAGTGATAAGGGTAGTTGACTCCAACTAATAAAGACATTCGATCCAAATGAGCCCGCCAAACTTTATATTTCCTTATGAAAGATGCCCAACCTCTCTCTGCTCCTCAATACTTGTAATTGCACTTACTATAAGATCCTTTGGATAAAGTCATCTGCTAATTGACATAATTGTAATTGGTTCCAGAAAACATGTTCAGATCATGACCCACAAGCTATGCCAGTGGGTAGCTGTAAGCTAGAGAGAAATATGTACTTTCTGGAATATTTATGTGCATATTAAAGTTTAGGTAATCAAGAAATTATATATGCCATTTTCACACTGACCAAACTCACTTACAACCCATTTCATTAAATAGGAAAGGATAAAAAAAGAACAATAAGTTACTGTCCACAAACACACCGGAGATATGATTACATCATATCTCTAGATGATTTGTGTGAAAACATCTCCCTGACTCTATTGCATCTGGACAACTGGCACCTTCTTTGTGATTATTTTGAAAATAAAAATATAATGTAGGTCTAATCGGCTGAAACATGTGTGTGTGTAAAAGGAGCATGCATATGAAACCAGAAACCATAATGACTGAAAGGAAGACCACATTCTGCCTGAGCCTGCTCATGGCCTAGCTGAACACATTAGCGCTGTGGGTTGTTTGCAGTGAGGCCAGTGAATTAAACGGATTTGTTGTTGTCTCTAATCCCATAGCTGGCATAGGCCTCGTCTGTCGCTCCTCACACTGACACTTGTCTGCTACCAGTCCATCTTTCTGCACTCGGCACTTTCTTTCCTCTATCTCCTGTCCTTCCTTGCCTATCATCCTCAATTACTCATCAACACTATCATTACTCATCACAAATCACAGTGTGTTTACATTATGAGTTTCCAAGGTGTAGCTCCCTGAATCAAATTAGATGAGAGTATGAGTTATGAGTTAAATTCTCAGTGGAACCTCCCACACAATAATAGGTCAACATAGTGACCTGGACTTTATCTAGATTATTTTAATTTATAAATTATTAGACACAAAATTGCATTAACATTACAGCTTCAAAACGTTATAATAACCTTTAACCCTTGTAATGTCCTTTGGGTCAAAATGACCCAAATCACTAGCTCTTTGTGGCAGATAGAAGGCGCTAAACCTAATTCTACA
>JAODUG010067488.1:0-13823 GCA_027564795.1 Aphredoderus sayanus
CACACACACACACACACACACACACTCAGTTCAAATCAACGCACATTTAGCAGGGAAATAATAATTATATACAAATATCAATATAGATATTCCTATTTGTGGCAACTAGATTATGTGAAAAGGCTTATATTTATAGCTCATTTAGACCCACTAGTAAAATGAGATCCAGATGTTTTTATTCTCCACACTTCCTCTCTAGCAGATCCCAGGATAGCCTAATGAACGTGAATCCATATTCAACATTTTTGTTTATGTTCCTTGAGAGGCATGACCAGCCTTTATAGTGCGTTATGTCGTTTTCTCTATAGTCAGTGTATATTGTCCACTGTATTATGCTTTGTGCATAAGTGCACATGTATAAAGGACAGCAAAGAAATTAAGATATCATTTACATCTTGGCTTCAGTAAACATTGAAAGACAAATTAAAAACAGTTTTTAACATCAATTAAGGTACATTTACAGCATTTAGCAGACACGTTTATCTTCTTTAACACAATAATACGTAAGAACATTAAACAGATAATGATGTTCAAAAACAATTTAGACATAGGCTACTTTTATTTGACATGATTTGCTTTTGAAAAACATCATGTAAATGAGTGACACATTTAATTTTTAAATGAAACAGAGGCTGAAACTGGCTAGTCAACTATGCCAAGAACAGGCAATACAGCCACTGACCTTGCCAGGGTAATAATTACACAGAGATAGAACTGAATATAAGAAGGTTATTTCCATTTGTAATGAGATTGTTACTATTGCTATAAAAACCTGAAAGCCATACAGCTCTATTTAATTAATAATGCTGCAGTAGGCTATACATACCGGTAATATAACTATAATATAATAAGGTAAGGGTATAATATATACATATTAAACCCTTACAGCAGGCCTGTCATCACTGGTAAGGAAGGGGAGGTGCTTAGGAAATTGATTCTTTGTCAGCTTGCACGTTTCCTGCCACAATTGTCATGTCCTATCCAACTACTGTTAAAGTAACTGTTTGATGATGGCTTTAAAATACTGTATGGTAATTAAACCAGGGTCCCCCTGGGGGTCTGTTGAGGAACTGCAAGGAGACCTTGGATAGGTGTCCCATAAAAATAAGTGTAATCTTAATTGTATTTTAATTAACATACACAATTGGAAAGAAGTTACATTTTATTTAATTTAATTAAAATATAGTTAGAGTCATTTGAGATTTAAAAAATGCTTAAGAAAATGTAATTTATGCAAACATAACTTTGAGCTAAGGGGTAAGAAAAGGTTAAAGACCCATTCTTATATCTGTTTCAATCTCTGCACAACATTCGTTGATGCATTTCGGACATGACACCAATTAAACTGTACTCTACCAAATGCAGTCCCAACATGTAACCTTTCGTTGTGTAGTCTCTGCCCAGACAACTTGTACAACTGAGTCATGTCAAATCTACTGGTGAGTGATAGACAGAGCGTTGGTGGGGGTAGGGGATCAGGGTTTTGCAATCACCTCCCACTGTTATCATCCCTTCCTCCCCTTTTCCATTAAGTCGTGTGTATGACAAACTCATTAAAAACAAGAACTTGTGAAATACTGAAAACTACTGAAACTAGTGTTTCTGTGTTGGTTACCAAAATCTTGAAACCGTTGACTGTACTGTAGATGAAAACGTTCCCTTGCTTACATACAAAGTCTTTGCCTCTTTCTCTTTATCTGTGTCACCCTTAAAGTACACTTCAGGATTGACAAGTTCTATATGGAGCGTGTAATGTGGAGGTCTGGCAGACAGGCTTTATGGAGTGACTGCTCACTGTCAGTGGGTCTATGATGAGACAAGTTTAGGAGCTGCAGAAGGCTCCTCTGAGGAGCCCCATTGCTCTGCCTCCTACTTAGCTTAGAGGAGGGGTCAAGGGCCCTGACCTCACTTCCTGTAGGGGTCCTGACAAACATTCCATTGTCTGTGAGAATGTGCATTGGCTCATGGGACTCCCTACATTTAGCAGCTACCTCCTGTACCCAAGGTTAACTGTATGTTGGTGGATGTGTACCCGGACACACCCCTCAAAATAAAGCATTACAGTTTGTCGGTTATCTCACTTCATCACATAAAAGTACTAAGCACAATTCCCACTTCAAATAAAAAGGAGATGGTTCAAAGCTTGCTTACACTGCAACTAAATGTATGAGTATTGTGGGTTGTCTGTGGTTGCATGAACCAACATTGCCCCCCTTCCGAAAGTGTGATAGCAAGCAAAATGCATATTCTGCCGCAGACAGACAAACTGAAATGAGCACAGAAATGTATTTGGACAAGATTAACTCTTCTGCCTTATACTCATCTCTGTAAATTTTCTTGCTGAAGAACTCAAGTACCAAAGAGTCAAAGCAACCTTGAAAATAGCTTAACGTGACATTGACAGTAAGCTGCAACATCTCTTTTATAAAACATACATCACTGAAGTTAATTTTCATGTAAATTCCCCCGAATGCTTTGTGTATTCTGGTTAAGCATTTTTTGCATTTTAAATCAAACACTTAAACTTAGATAGATGGAATTCCCGATAAGTCAAATCAAGTTTCTTTAGCCATACATATATGACCAGTAGCCTACATTATAAAATAAAAATGCAGGTCACGTACAATTCCTGTGCTACAGTCTAGTCTAATCAGTACTCTCACAAGATTCTTGTTCATGTCAAAGGAGAATGAAATGTGGACAATGTTTAAATTGTAAATGTTATCTTTGTGGAGATAACAGTTCCAGTAGGCAACAACAATTTTTACTTGACTGAAACATACAGTCCCCAGTATAATTCTTCTTTCATGTTTGCAGTGTGTTTTATCGAACTAATATTAATATGGTGACATTACACATTGCACAGTAAATTGCACACTCCATAACATACCCTGTTAGAATACATGTTGTTAGTTACCACAGTTTGTTCAGTTATAATTTAGATTGTGTCAAGTACAAAGCTTGAATATATAGATAAGTTATTGTTTGTACCTATACTCACAATGGAAAATCTGAGCACATAATCCGTCACACATGCTGTTTCATGAATAGTTTTGTTCTCTGACAACTGTCAATAAAATTAATGGATGTGAAAATCAATGTCACTAAAACATTCGCTACTTGTCACTAACAATGTAGGCCACTGCACAATGCACAATTAACTGTGACAGGCATTAGATGATGTAGCGTAGAAAGGTATATAGTTAAGTAACACTTCTAAACACTACGAGGGGGGCTTAGAGTCTGTATATCCTACCTCTCCTTTTCTCTAAATGGTCAGATTGTGACATCCCACTATTTCAACTGTTCACAACTTTAGAGAAAATACTATGCCCCCACCCCCATCACTACCCCCAGACATGCTGTGTTAGTTTACAGCTTATCTCCGCCATCAAGAGTCCTTTTTCCTGCACAATAGATTTCTAATTCTATTTACTTTCGTTCATTGTGCTGTCCATATATAGGTCACTCTTTCCAGACAAAGGAAATACAATGCAAGTCTGAGCTTTGGCCACTGTCGTGGTTAAAGAGATATCAGCAGTGTGAGTGGTTGTGTCTGCATATTTCTGTTGTTGAGCTCAGGTGTCTATGATGAAACTAATTGCACCTTATAGGAATTTTAAATACCTTATTGCTCAGTGACCTTTCTTTAGGTATATGGTTGTGTTGCATGAAGGGGATTTATAACAGCACTTTCCAGATATTAGAGTGTTGTGTCACAGGAGTATTGAATTACCATATCAGTCAGCCTGGACCCCTTCTGCATGCCTCCTTTGTCACTCCTCAATCTACATAAAAAAGTTCGATTTGTGTTTTAATTTATTGATTTTTTTTATTTGCATGTGATAGGTTTAGAGTCTTGCCTTTCCTTAGTTTGTTTCCTTTCCAATGTCAATGTATTATCCTCACCTGGGTTCTCATTACCTATCAGCCCCTGTGTATTTATGCTGTGTTACAAACAACTCAAGTTGATTATTTCTGTTGAACGTTCTGATTTCCAACCGAGCCTTCATGTGCATTACGCTAAACATACACAGAAAACATGACTCACAATAAGTACCTAATAAAATAGGCTATTTTGACATCAATTTACATGTAGAATAGGCTTTACTAGTATATACTGTATTATTTTCATTTAAAGGAACAATTCCATTAAAAACAAATATTTCATGTTGTTTTTGAAAATAGTTATGTTAATGTGTCTTGGAGACGTAGGCCTTCTGGGCCTTTCAAAGTAGGGTGTTAACCTTCCCGGTCTGTAATGGCCTTAGAAGGAAAAGAGGCGGAGAAACAGGTGAATTCGAAAAGCCCGAAAAGTAATTCCTCATCCAGCTATTCATAGTTAATTTGTTTGGTAACTCTCCTGTGAAGATATGAATGTAGTCATCTACCGTAGTATTCAGCAAAAATAATCTATAGGCTACAAGCTAAAAGGAAGTGAAGTTGATTGCCTATGCAAACCTTAAGTAAAAGTTATTATACTCAGCACCGACTAGCAATGGTATAGCAGCATAAGCGTTTAATCGTGTAACCGATTAGTCGGTTACACGATTAAATGCTTTCGCTGCTATACCATTGCTCGCGAACATCCATAGTAGATGCATATGGCTGTTGTCAAAATGTCACACCCTGTTCCTGTTCCACCATAGTGGCTGTCTCTAATGATTCCGGGGGGAACGGGGGGGTGTAATCACTGCTGTGCCGATGTTGACCCCCCCATTCTGCCTCCTGTACCCTTGTCTGAAAAGCAAGGCAGAATGAATGCATACTATTAACACTGTAAAAGCTATGGAAAATAAAAAAGGGCTTCTGGTTTCGATACGGTTGCATCGTTTTGTCAGAGGCAGTGTCGCCGACAGCTCAACAGCAAATATGAAGGCAAATATACTTTACGTTGTCTTTAATTAAGTTGATAAGTTAACATTATTCGCTTCCATGGGTGCCGCCATTGTTGTGTGATGTCAAACAACTGCTTCTATGTGAAGTCAGGTATTTACCCCAAGTAGGAGCTATGATTTTGAGTTAGGCTACTTTTTCTAGTAGGAGGTCAGAAAATGTTGACTTTCGAGTTGTCTGGAAAACAACAGCAGTCTTTGCTCTCCCCTTTGTTTGTTGCAAATTATGTTCCTAGCTGCATTTACCAGTCATCTGTTTTCCTGAAAAAGCTGTATCGCCTGTGTATGACCTTGCCTATTTGACTTTGCCTCACAATTACCTCTTTTTGCCTGTATTTTGGCTATACTGTTGCCAACCCACTGCCTGTTTTGATGGTGCCCTGCCTGTCAGATATAATACATTTCCTGAACTACTTTGAATATTTTTTGTGTCTGCATTTGGGTACCAGACATCCTTGTGTTGGATATCAGTGTCAGGCTTGGTATTTGGATAGGGTTTCTGTATTCATTGAGAGACCGTCATCACTTTCTGTCAAAGAAGTACCCTTAGAAAAACATGTTCAACAAGTCATCCAAATCCACCACTCCATTAATAATATCTTCTCCATCAACAATATTAATTTAAAGAAAATGTTTTTATAAGCAGCACCAGCCAAATAAGAAATGTACAACTTTCTCATGAGACAAATGCTTAGCTCAATGGTGGTTGAAGTAATGTCTTTGTTAAAGGCACAACCTCATGGTTTCAGCAGTCAGAGCCCCAGAGGCTAGTGCCACAGAAAGCAGCCTTGCCCTATAATCTCCTGAGGCATCACAGAGGTCACGTTGAAATCTATTGGTCTCACACCATATGGTAGACTTCATGTTTTTTAATAATAAAGAAACCTATAGGTGCTGATGTACCAGCCCAGGTACCCAAACTTCCCGAGCCCTTTTCCTTACAACAGAGCCCTCTATGTGTGTGTGTGTGTGTGTGTTTGAGCATGATTAGAGAGAGAGAGAGAGAGAGAGTGTCTGATATATGGCACACTCTTGTCACTGACAAATATGTCTTGTGTGTGTAAATTTGGTTGAGGGTTTGTGGTTTGTGGAAACTAGCCTATATGTCATTAGTAAAAAATATATTTGCCTTCTCAGCAAGTGTTCAGTGCTGAACACAAATCTATATACCAAAACCAATGGCTTCAAAACATGTCTGCATATGGATCATATCACACACTCTTAACATTCTGTGTATAAAAATAACATTATGTATATCCTCTATAATTTGATTCTTATATTATAATCTGTGTTTAATGCCATCTTAAATCATTAGTTGGCTTGTTCAGTTATTAGTTGCTATTAGCTATTATTTATTAGCAGTACCATAGAGGTCCTCGGTAGTACAGTACACTACAACATCTGCTGACATGCTTTTTGACATTGAAGGTTGACTAGACGAGCAACCGCAGTGATTTCTAAGCACTTATATAAGTGTGGAGTCAGCTATTTTAACCTAATACACTTTTTGTCAAATTCAGCAAAAATATTCTCACGGTCTACTATGCTATCTATTCTGTGAAACAATCTGGTATTGGTGTCGGACTATGTAAAAGGGAACACAAAAACAGTGGCGCAAACCACTAACCTGACACATCAGATGGTTGTTACACACAGACAACCATATATAGTTCTATGCACACCACCATGTGGGGAGATGTTTAGAACATGGCAGGCACTTTCAATAAATTCTTGGCAGGTGATTTGATGAACCATCTGTCTATATGTAGGAACTGCCATTATTGTTTTCGAGTCGCTTTAGCTGTCATCACATCTAAACCACGCCCATAGCTAGATGTAAGATGCTGATTGGTCACACATTAGATTTACCAGACAGGATTGAAAGGATTGCTTGCTTCTTCAGACTAATTCTTACGGTGAAGTCAATTCATTTTGATGAACAAACCGCACTACAGTACATAACACTAGCCTTAAATGAGTGTAATGTGGGCACATTACACTCAACCAAGCCTAGCGAGCATCTGAAGGAACACCCTATTGCACATCACTCTCTAGCACCGATGCAGCATGAAAGGCATTTTGGTTACTGTCTGCCATGATGAACATTATGCATGGAGGGAGGATTTAGTAAATGGAGAATGTGTGCAGTGGGGGAGGGGCTATGTGGATCTTGTAAAAGAAAAAAGTGAAAGAGGAAATTGAGGAAAGATGGATGGGTGAAAATAGAGGAGTGGAGGAAGTGAAATTAAGTTGGTCAATCGAGGGTAAAAGAAGCTTTCTGTTGTCAGGTCAAGCTTGCACCTATTGGAATTCTTCCTGCAGAAGTGTATATGCAGACCACTAGCTGCTAACCTGAGCCTGGAGGCTGTAGGTTCAGTGAGCTGACCTTTGTGTGTTATTGCTTTAATCGGAGTGCGTAGCATTTGTTTGTGGAAGTTGACAAAAGACTGTTTTGTTTTTGTTAACACAGGCATCAAATGCCAACACATTGCTGTCCTGTCCACCGTGTCTTATCTCATGTTTCTCCAAGGGGTGGGGCAAACATGACTGCTGAGGTCAATGCTGGGGCCATAACTATATATCAGCCATTCCTTCCAGCCTCTAATCATCAGCAGCCTATTCTGTACACTCCCTTCACAAGGTGAACATTTAGCTTATGTCTGAAGTCATCTTAACATAACCTTGATGATGCCTAACAACATTTCTCCATTCATATCTCTTCTATGAGAATCATGTAAATCAATTAAATAAGGTCAGTGTATACTGTAGGGGAAATTTTATGTAGGTCTATTATTCTTTTATTAATTTTGTTTGCAGCAGCTGTTAAAGATCACATAATACCACTTTTGTTGATTTTGAAGTTTATAATTAGCCACAGAAACTATGAACGTAGCTTACTACCGAGAAGCTAAACTGAGTAATATATTACAATTACATGAAGATCATTTAGGTCATGAACCCACACTGTAGATGTACTAGAGATAGTGCATGCTTGCAGTTCATCTTGGCAATGTTTGGTGTTAGCAATATGTGTATTTTTGAGTATATCGCTTCAACATTTTCAAAGCTTCTCTTTGTATACTTTATATATACCGATATATCTTGGGCAGACTATGTGAATACCCTGAGAATGGGGGATTTTTGAACAGAATACTAGAATTACTAGAACATTAAAATGTTAGGGGAAAATCCAAAATACTCAGGTTCACTCAGATTCTCTGTTCACATAAAGAATGAGTTGTGTCCAAATGTAGGCACCATAAAATAAAAAACAAAGACTGTGAAAAGAGATGACAGTAGGGCAGCATGGGTCTAAAACTCACACTTCCCTGATATAGCCTGAAGCACCTCGCTCTATTAGTCACACACACACACACACAGTTTTGTCCCAGACAAGTGCTGGAAAGTGGCTAGACAGTCACCTAGACAGGGAAATGGTTACACAGAAGAACTGAACTTCAGCCTGGAGATTGACAAAGCAACTCTGTCAATTTGTGACCATTTTCAGATGGAGCCGTAATTGCTTGCTGAATAAAATAATCAGGTGTTCCTAAACAGCCCTGGCTCTGTAAATGGGAACACATACAAAGTGGTGCAGACCCCCCACACACTGTCCTAGCATTAGCAATGCCTGTCCAATGTGGGGGAGGAGCACCACATGACATTGAAGGGAGACGTAGTTTTGATCAAGTTAAGCCAGCATCGCTGACTCTACTTTAAAATAGGTAATTTATTTGGAACTTGCTACACATACTGTAATGCCAACTTAATAGTTTTTATATCCAATGGATACATTCAGCAAGTAGCAGGAATGATGACGGTCGATTGTTTTATTATATGGTAAAACTGTTGATTGTGTTTCCAATCTAATCTAAATATGTTTTCCATCTAAATCTAAATATATGAATTTCACATGGCTTAAATGACTTAGACGACTTAGCGTTTGTTGGGATTTAAATCACCTTTCATTGTATGTACTACAGCCTCCACTGTGGCTGAACCCCAAAAGAGCCACCCAGGAATTGATGCTTTGATGTGTTTTCTGAGACATTCCTCCCATCAGCGCTCACTTCCCTGTCCACTGTTTATTATTGGCCGCAGCTGGAGCACCTCCAGTCACAGAGAGCTCACTCCACCGAGGTGTTGCTGACAAAACACCCCTCCCAAAACTAGCAACCATCCTCAACTATCCAGTTTTAAATTCAACGGCTGTGCATCTCCATAGCTGTAAAGTAAGGAAACTATTGGGCCATGTTGGGATGAAATTGTGGGTTAGAGTGCGTTTGCCATTCATTTCCATGTGGCCAATGTGGACCTATACAGTATATCTGCTTTTTCTAGTTACAATGGGAAAAGCACATTGTCACATTGAGGCACTGTGGATGGATGGATTTCCATCCAAACACGTATCGTTTGCAATGTAATGACAATTTTATAACAAAACACTGAGTATATTGGAATGCAGGTTTAAGAAGCAATGCGCATTGCATTAACCATACAAAATAAAATAATTCCAGCTTTGTTGTTGAGACATGGACCTAAACAGTGCAGTGACATGCTAACACATTTTAATGCTGCACATTTAATCTATAATCTAACCTAAAACATCCAACTGTAATATCCCACAGATATGTTTGTCATTTGGTGCTCCACAGGTCCATCTGATTTACTAGCTGCCTTGTAAATTACTGGCATCTCCGATTGCCCAGCTGGAATGTGATTGGTCTTGGTATCCATACTCCAATCAGCACTCTGTTTGATCTCTTATTTGTCATATGTGGTTGGCTGCTAATCTACATCCCTTGATCTTGGCTGTAGCTTGCTCATTTCGTGGTACCTAAGTAATGGCTGTATTTAGCTGCTTATAATCTGTCCAGATTGTTGTACAGTATACACTTTTGTTACAATTTTGTTGAAAGTCCAAAGTGTCATAGCCAGGAAGAACTCGAAGTGGGCGTGGCTCCCATGTGCAATGAGGGGGATCAGGATGGAAAATGGGGGTGGATAAGAGAGCTGGCCAAGTTTTGTGCTGTTGTTCCAGCTGTACCGTAATTACATTATGAGCTCATGAGCCATGACCAATCAGATCTAAAATTACTCACTGGACACAGCCAATCATAGTGTAATAACCCTGCATGTAAACATGATATAAACAACAAATAGACCAGCTGTGCACAATTAACTTCACAATTTCACAGGCCTGCTCCAGAAACCCTCCACCCTCAGTGAACAATCAGAACTCTTCATCTAGAGATCCTGCCATTACCTTTTCCATGCTGAGATCCAGTCTGAGTCAGCACTACCTACAGAGATGATGACAGAATGGCTGGGCCACACCGTCTTGTATTAGATGTCTCACTCAATAATTTGGTGAGAGTCATGACTGGGTTGCAAACTTCACATGATGGTGACTGTTGGCGCATGTGGACTGGCATTGCTGCTTGCCATCTGGGCAGGTCCTGCTCAGAGATCTACCTCAGCTGAGTAATAAGCTATTGCAGCTGTGGGTTTCATGTGAGACAAGACACAACATCAACAACTTAAACCCATGTGCATCACAGTCTGATTTAGCCGAATTGCTGCCGGCGTATAAGGGCGACAGACCAGGTGGGGGAGAGTGGACAGTAAGGCCGCCGTGGTCAGCCAGGCGGAGGATGGCCGTCAGGGATTTGGCGTTCCTGAGAGACTTCGTGTTTTTAGGCATCCACTCCTCCTCTCCTGCTGGCCTTGCTTCTCCAGCTCCGCACCCATCAGCTGCCGAATGGTATTGTAGTGGCTGTTCAGCCCTGTCCCGTCCCTAGGAAGAGCAGCAGAGAGCCGTGCCGGGAAGCTCCCCGCCGCCACGGAGCGAGAACGCAGGAGAACCAGGGCCGACAGTTGCCCAGCCCAGCCAGATGTCACCTCCCCACCCGAGTGCAGGTAGAGTCCAGCGGTCCCCCGGGCCCTGTGAGTCAGAGGCCGGCCCCAGCCCCGGACGGCGGCCCCGCCCCCCGAGACAGCCACCCTCAAGGAAGATGACTAAAACCCGCCCCGACAAAACCGGTCATGCACCTCCAGGACTACGGCACACCCTTATGGTGATAGAGCCGGCAGGGGGAGGCAGCGGGAGCCTACTAAAACAGCTAGACTTCAGCATGAGTATCCAATTTGACTCCTAGTTAAATTGGACAACACTAACTGTGAAAAAGCCTTGGGCCATCATTCCTTAAGTTGGAATTATGGGTATTTACCTCAGCAAGAGTCAGAGATGGCTGATGGGAAATCTAATAGATGGGGTTTTGCAGTGTATTTACAGATTTCCTTAGGGTATGGTGTGTGTGAAACTGTGTGGGCCTGTTTGTGTGTATATGTGTGCATTGTGTTGTGACTTGTGTGTGTTGGTGGAGTGTGTATTACCTAGTATGTACCGCATTCTGTATGTATATATTTGTTTGCTTCACTTCCTGTGGGGGTATCGCAGAGAATAGTCTTTAGTCTAAATGCCAAAGTTCAGTTCCACTGCAACTATCAACATCTTATAAAAGTGGCAACTATACTGTAGCTGCAGTATAACACGAAGGAAAGCTGAGTTAAATTACAACTACAACTAATTTAGTAAAATGATTAGTTACAAACAGATTGAACAATATATTGTTTGTTATAGCGGATCTGCAATATAACCAGTCTGGACTACATTTGAAAAGGTTAGGGTTACAATCTTAGAGAGGTTTTTATTACATAATAATAAAACCATGTATGTACTTTTGCAGCAGCACAATAATACAGTACATTGTTAATAATTAACAGTAACATTTTATAAATGCTGAATGTTAATTCATTTTAATGACACACAAACACACATACACACACGCGCCCACACACACACACACACACACGCGCGCACAATCACGAACACTAACCAACATCCATGCCTAAAACTGTGTTACCTTTTACAATGCTCTTAATTTACTTCAGACCAAGTGTATTTCAATACCTACATAACAATATTACATTTCATTTCATGCTAAAAGGGGGCATGGTAGTCTCATCTTTAGTTTAGTGGTCTAGGTGTTGGACTCCCAGCCTGAAGGGTGTGGGTTGGAACCCCAGAGTTGGCCTACCTGTACGCATCCTGGAGCAAAATGCCTGACCACCTCACCTGCTCCTTGTAATACATTTATTGATAATAATTGTACTCATTGTAAGTTGTTTTGGAAAAGCTTTTGCACGTGCCTTGGTTCCTTTACAGATGATTAGATGAGTATTCTATCCTTGTTCCTCTATTTCCCAGGTTCAAACCAAATCAAAGCTGCTTGCCTAATTGTTTGCATTGCTGACCTCGTGAAATTTCAATACCACAGCCTAACTGTTGCTTTCTAGCCTTGTGAAGAGAAAGCTTTAAAATGAAGAAGCCTTGTAACTCAATGCCATGTGCAAAACAGAGAATGTTTATTAGCCACTGTTGATTTAACAGCCACTGGGAAAAATTGCTCCTATATGCCTTATAGACTACATTTGCCCCCTACCCCCTTCCACTAGGCAAGCCCTAAAAACACCCCCAGATTCCAGGAAAAGTTGTAGTGAAGTTCTGGGCTCTATAAATCACAGTTCCACTCCCCCACCTCTCCCAGCAGAGAGCCGAGGGTGAAACATCAGCCCGTTGCTTTTCCCCACCCCTCTGCGCTACGCTAGACAAACACTTCTAAAGCGCTGGGGATTAGCAGAAGAGAGCGTGGCACCATTCAGCCTACGACCCCACCAGGTGTCTTTTTCCACACCGACCTCAGTCCCCGCTCAGCTCTCACATGTTTTACAGCCCCTCTGTCCCCTCACAGTGGTCTCGCTGTCACACTCCTGCCGCCAGTCACGCTGGCTTTATGCACCTATAGAGCTGCCGCACCATGCAAGGACCACTTTATTGCCCCTAATCCTAGCCGCTATCTCTGACAGTTACTTCAGAGAGAGTGCGGCACCAAAACAAAACCTCCAGCTGGAAAGTCATGTTAGGGAAACTACTAATGTTGGCATATCACTGAAGTCAATGGAAGCTGAAAGATTAGAGCATAGGAAACATCCAGGAAGAGATTACGGACGAAAAGAGCATCGCCCCAAATGTTTTTATGGTGTGATGGAGAATGGATTTAATGACCTGGTGATAATGTTTAAAAGGAGCGTGCAACTGCTGTGTTAAAGCCCAACCCGTGTGACTGACAGACCTGTCTCTGCATGCCCATTAGACAAAGCCAAGACGATTGAGCAGCAGTGTTAGGTTCGCATGTGAATGACACATCCCTGAAAGGGCAGAGTTTCTGGGACACTTCAGGCCAGGGGACAAACAGGAACTCGCGGTCCGGCTCTCACGAATAGCACATAAACAATGTACATCCGTAAACAGTTTAGAAGGGTCCGTTTGGAGTCGGTTCCAAGTGGGTGGGTGGGAAAGGGGGGGGGTGGATATAGCAGAAGGATCGGCGGGGTGAGTGTGACGCATTGCAGCTGATTTTCCCCTCCTTGTCAGCCCAGGAGGGAGGAGCAACATCGGGCTGCCTCTGCGCTCCTCTGGGACATTCCGCCTGTACAAACAAACCAACCCCAGGCCTCTCTGGTCTAATGGGAACCAGACCTGCCCGGGAACCTAGCCCCTTAACTCCTTCCCTATCGCCTTCTCTCCTCGTGGCGCTCCCTCCCTTCAGTTCCAACACTCGTTCAAGGACGCACTTCAATTATCCCAAACAGACCTGAAACTATTCCCTCTCTGCTTTCCCACACTGTAATGGCTTGTGACGTTTGCACCTTGGCCAGTCCCTGGAGTCCCTGCGACCTTACTGCCATATGGCCTCAGCTGTCTGCACTTTTACATTTCTCTTTCGGTCTCTCTCTTTTTCCATATCTCTCTTTATATCACACACACACACACACAAACACGCACGCACACACACACACGCACAC
>JAODUG010067499.1:1782-13821 GCA_027564795.1 Aphredoderus sayanus
AAGCACCCAGAGGGATGTTTGGCGAGGTTCGGGTGTGGGGGACATTGGTGTGTTTGTGTGAGGGTGGAGTTTTACGAGAAGTGTTTAAGTTGTCTTTTTGTTTTAGACGATATGCAAAAACGTGCAACCTTACTTTTCTGTAGCTGGCTCTTGTGTTTGTTTCGAATGTACTTGGAACTAGGTGTTCCAAAGTTTATGCCTAAAATCATTATCGCAGATGAACTGGCTGAACTTCCTTCACATAGGGTACTGTCCAATCTAGGTAATGAATGTTGACTTGGAATCAAAGAATGTTTCAATGTTTCTATGACTATTGCGGTTTAACCATGTAAAATATCTGGTTAAAACTAGTTAAAACAAATATATAATCATGTGTGTCAGTTATTGTATAATGGCTATCTTATCTGATATGGTAAAGACTGTTTTTAAATAATGCTGATCAAATACTTTGACTTTTCCACGCACTTGTAAGTTGCCTTCTATACAAGTTTCTTCTAAAATTATCTAATTGTAAATTGTAAAGCTATATAGCTATATTTCTATGCTTAAACAGCAATACTTTGCTAGCGTTACGGTAGGCTTTTTTTCTGTTCGCTGCCACTAGATGTTTTTCATCTCTATGATTTTAGGTGTCTTTTTTCCAGCCTGTTCCAAATGTTCTAATAGCAGGCATATTGCCCATTGACCAGTCCAGGCCACACCAGTGGGACTACTGGTCCAGCTGAGTGACAGGGCTCCTGCCTGCTTGTCTTGGCGTGGTCCTGGTATGTCTGTGCTGGTGGAATGTCTTGGCCGCGACTGCAAACCTTCAGATCAGCAAATAAACACCCTGTCTGGTCTGATTTTTTGAAGATGTGTCACCCTTAAAATGCTGTATGCATTTAATACATTTTAATTTCATTTATTACATGTGTTAACTATGCGCACGAGCGCACACACACACAAACCGACACACTCACACACACACACGCACACACACACACTCTCCCACCAGTGTGTATGCTTTGGCAGTGCGTCTTTTCATCCCTGTGCAGTCTCTTTAATGTGGCTGGTAGCACTCATCTGTGAAAAAGATGTCCACATACCACAGGCTCGCCTATGGCCTCACACACATCATTTTTGTAGCAGAAGTGTAACAATACTGTCTTGTTGTCTTATTTTCTGCACTACATCTTTGTAATGTACAGCACCTGTAAAAGCAGACATTTCTAAAAGCTTTGTGTGTGACATTATGCTGTCATGAGCATAAGCTCACTTACACATTTTTGTGCCACACAATTAGATGATCTCCTTTGCCATCTTTGATGTGATAAAGCAGAGAGCACAAGACTATCAACCTGATGGGGTGTTGGGTCTAAACATTGTCAGGCGAAGAGCAAGGGCAAAGGGCAAGGACAAGGCTCTGCCCTGGCGGGGAAGGGCCTGCCTGGGCTCAGCCTGGGGGACTGGCAGTGGGGACAAAAGCTGGACATGGTCTCTCAGTGTGGGGCTGCCCTGAACATGGATGAGACCCCACAACTAGGAAATGTACCTAAAAATGGAAAATTTTACCTAAAAACTCTCTTCTCTGTTCCTCTCCCATGTGTTGGCCTTTTGCTTTCCCTGGCACTGTTGTGTCTGTGAACGTAAGTCTGTAGGAAGAGCTGAAGTGGTGATGTTATTTAGTTTGTGTCATCAGTATAGACATACTGCATATACCTGGTGCACACACACACAGACAGTCACTGTGTCCAAGAGGGTTAAAACGCAAAAGAAAATAAAAAATACATAAATAAATAGATAAATAAAGCATGCATCCACAGTCACACCCATGCATTTGGATTGTGTCACTTATTATTTACCAAGGCATTAAATACATTGTAGCAACCTGTTTTGTTCAACTTGCCGACATCTACAGTATATGGCTAAAGTGAAAAGTGCTGAGCTGAGGACAGAACATGGGCCAAATGGGGCAGTTACAGTACTGTACACATTATTTCGTTTGTCCCTACAGTAGCTGTGACACACCTTGACACACCCAGAAAATGCAACCAACTACACAAATACAAAAGCAAAGGGAGGGCTATGTCTATGGCATGGGTTTAGTGTGTTATACAAAAATAACCCCCCCAGACAATGAAACACTCATACTGTATACATTCACCTAAAGTTGTGCCTAAGGTGAGCAGCGCTGCATAATCTGTCAACCCAGCCTGAGATAGACAATACGTAAAACACGGGGAAGGAATTCAGTGCACACGTCCATTGTAACCTATAGGGTCTGATATTTCTGCTAACCAAACACCTTCTCTCATCGCCTCCTGTGCCTTTACATGAGATCACAAGTTGAAACGTGGGCTGTTTGAAGTGTGTTGTGGGGGCCCTAGGCCACTGTCCTCACCTGTGTGTGTGTGTGTGTGTGTGTGTGTGTGTGTGTGTGAGAGAGATATAGAGAGAAACACAGAGAGAGAGAGAGAGAGAGAGAGAGAGAGAGAGAGAGAGAGAGAGCAGAGGGACTGCAATCCTAAGAAAGAAAAGGAGGCTCAGTGAAACAGGCTTGAATGAGTGGATAGTCCACCTAATTCAACACACACCCACACATACACACACGCACACACACATTGTACACTGAATCCTCAGTTAGTGAATAGCGTCTGTTACATTCCAGTAGACTTCAGATACGGGGTCTCAAAATGGACCGCAAAAGACAATTGTGTTAACCTGGTGTATCTGAGAGAACTCTGTAAAGGAGTTTGCATATATACAGTGGGTGTCACTTTTGCATACCTTTGCACATTAAATAATTTTACATGTACATTGTAGTCGTCGGATGAAAAATAAACATTTCATGTTCAGCTCAGGCTGAATGGCTTAATTGTTTAATTTGAGGGCTTAATCGTGGACAATACATAGTTCTGCAGTGAAAATTCACCCTTAATTATATATAAATCAATTGTTTAAATAGGGCTGACCCTGTAGTCGAGCATTTGATGATTCAATCAAAGGAGCCTGATTTAACTGCCAATCTAGCAGTCAAACCATCACAAAACATGGTTATGAAACCAGGATCATTCCATTCTGGCTATATGGGGTTGCTGATTATCTGATTTTACATAGAGTTGCTCGCTCTTTTTTGTGCCTTTAAACCCTCCTGTTTTCTTCTGGTTTCAAACACACTACCTTGTGTGCCAGCGTTGCACATCATACTGTATGTGTGTGTAAGCTGTAGAATTAGAATCTTTATACTGTAACTATGATATGCACAAATTGTTTACCATGCACAATATTGGTGTAACTAGGAGACTCGCTGTAAAAATATAGTTTCTTATATGCTTAGAAGAACACGAATTTGTGAGCTCTGCAGGACATCCATTGCGCATGCCTACATGTCTGAGCAGACAGAATTTTGAAAGTATGTAATAGACCATCATGCAATTACACCATGTGTACAAGAAGCCGTGCCCTAGTTTCTGACCAATCCAATCCTTTTTACCAGTTTAAATATATTCAAAGATAACATTTATTAGGATGAACCATCTCGTTTTCAAGAGCGTCCTAGAAGCTGAAAGGTTAAATACAAACCATAAAATTTGCCAATCAGATGGGAGATCACGTTTTGGCATGACAAAAACATTTCAAAGTGTAAAGGTTTTGATGAAGGCATGTTAAGAAAAGATAAATTAGCCTTTCGCTGCAAATCTTGAATATGAAGAGATTAAGTTAAGATTTTACTGTTTCATGAATTAAACAGATAATGCGACATTACATCAGCATTACAAGGCAACTAACCCATAGGGATCTCTGTTAAAAAGTTTGAATAAGTGGCCCAAACTCCCATCGAGATTTATTTTGTTATCGTAACTAGATACAATTATTTATTCAGTCCACCCTTCCAGTGGAGATATGTTTGAAAAAGACTCGCCATAGCACAGCCTTTAGCCAGCACATATGAGCGTTTTTGTATTTTTATTCTTGCCAGCCGTGGCATTCCCCCTCATCCAATATAATTAATTACTATGACTGAATTAGCAAACAAATACAACATGATTCAACAGTCAGTCAACAATAAGCAAGGACAACCAGAATCGACAATGTAAATGAATTCCTTAGTTTCTATCTACTGTTAACAGCATCACCTCCTCCAGGTACCACAGAGGAATGTTACGAGGAGTCTATACATGCTTTTACTGAATGTGTTTATACTACACATTCAGATGAGGAGGGGGTGAGAACACACTGGGTTGGCAACAAAGGGGGAGGGGGTGGTGGCCAGTAAAGCTTTCCTCATGGGGTCAACATCTAATTAGAAAGTATAGGTTACTCTCCAGTGAAAAATAACCATAAGTTATAACATAAAGTATGGTCGGTTATGGGGTAATATACAGTAGTGAGCCTTTTCTACTGCAAACAATGTCAGTTTGAGATGTGTTGTTATTCAATGAGCCATATTTCTCAATTTTAATGCACAAAAACATGAATATGTTCAGTGTTCTTTAGGGTTCAGCAATATGAATGTCAATCGAATTGTAGATCTGTTGCCTATCAACCCTATGCAACTGCTGAGTAGGAAAAACTCGGGACTGGTTCAAAACAGCCATGCAGTGGTAGAGAACCATCCCAGTAAGAGGCCATACATGACATTATGTCAGCAACAGTTTGCTGGGTAAATATGAGAAGATATTGAAAAATTATCATGGGACAGAAACAGGTTGGAACCAGAAATTACTAACAATAACTCCAACAAGTGAAACAGACGCATTTGTACAGCTCAAACACTGTGACTAGTATAAAGTGGGAATTGTGTTCTGGGATGACACACGTTTCTTGGAATCTAAGGATGGGACCACAGAGGGATTAAACCTTTCCAATGATGTTATTCTGCTGCACGCAATACAAAAACACTTAACACAAAGTGTTAAATGTTTATATGTATGTATAATGTATTATCTTACACACTTCCACTATAACTGTGAAGATAAATGTATTTTTAATAGACAATTAAATGAATATCAAGAATATTACACTTATATAACCTATTACTAAATCTGTCCAATCACTACCATTGCACTGGCCAGCATCCTACCTGAAGTGTTTAGAGTCACATACGTACCATAGGGCACACAGTAAAGTCCTTAAGATAGTATACTTGATAGCAACCAAACACGCACAAACACAAGCACAAACACATATACACACAAACCCCAATTCACCTTGTACCTCTTAATTTATTTTAAGGGGTTATTCTCTCCTTGACAGCAGAACACCCCCTATTTAGTTGTCATGGTGGTATGACCTGGACACTTATTAGCTGACCCCTGGGAGGGATTAGTCCAAGATGGAAATGGGGGTACTTAGGGTTAAGCCTTCACCTAGTAGGCCTTGTGTCTGCAGCATCACAAAAAATCTTAATTAAATTTCTGCAGCACCAAGTCAGGAATGTTTGCATTTCTCTCTCTTTCGCATATTGCCTAAACTTGCATCCCTTGCTCACTATCTTTCCTGACGTTTCCCACGTTTTAGGCCTTGTTCTATAGTATTTTTTATAGATATGGCAAATGCTATTACACCAGTCTTAACGGTCAGTAAATTATAGGCACGTTCCCAATTAACCATTTTTTCTTTATAGGCATAAATATAAATATAAATATAAATAAATATAGCCTGAAATGAATTATGAAGTTCTTGACTTAGACATACAGAATGTGTCACACCATCTACAGTACACCTACTGATCCCGCATCTATTGGTGAGATAACGAGCAGTCTGACACAACTGATAAAGCAACAGCGCCGATAAAAACCTAATCCCTTTTACATGTGTTGCCTGTCTGGAAACACTCACTAGCTATATCGGTCTCTATGCATCGCTTACCGTGTTTACCCAAGAGATTATGACCTAAAATCAAAATCCTGACCCATGTACGGGGTAAGGAATGCAAAGACACGCTCACAAAGTAATCACTGACAAGGACGGCATTGAGATGTAGACTGAACACTATTTCAAGGGCAAGGATTTACACTTGAATAAATGCCCATTTAATGTTAAAATTAAACGCGCGTAAATTCTCTCACAAGCGAGTAATATTAGGTAGTCTACTTGTAGGACAAATTACAGTAGGCTGTTGATACGTTGTACGGACTCATTCTTTAGATTACAATACACGAAAGGCTGTGGTTTCAAATTAAAGATTTCTCATTGAGTCAAATTCCACAGTAAAGATAAAGAAACTTCACCCACCTCAAAAAGTGTTAAAGAAAAGCTAGTCCGCTGGAATGCGCACCGGCACTTTTAATCCCAATGTTTTATCCACTGTGCCGATGTGTCGCGGAGCCACTGGAAGTTTGTGAATCCTTGTTAAAAGTATGTTATAGGCCTATGTAGAGCTGCAAAGTATATAGGCTACACTGACTGTTCGCTCAGTCTCAGTGTGTCAAAGTTGCGATCCTGAGGTCGGCTAGACGTGTGCGCCCGATAAGAGCGGCGCTTACACTTTTAACAGAAGAAATCCAACAGCGTAAATAAATTGAGATGTGGGAGGTGCGAGATAGAGCGCGGAGCTGTGCGCGCTCCCGACCCAAAAACTGCACCTGCAAAAATATGACAAGCAGGGAATATCCAGCAGTATAACTTATTATCCGACGTGTTTTTTTTTATTCATTATAAATTACGTAGACCGGTCAGTAGGCTATGTAAGAGTCGCAGAGTCGCAAAGTTGTTGACACCCGTCAGCGCATTCCACGCGGGGATTCGGAGCACTGATGTGATGTCCCAGTGCAGCTACTACTGTAACAGCACCATGCACATACATTTTACATCCCCTCTGCAAGTTCACATGTCGATTAAAGCGTGTAGTTAGTGAAATATAGTAAGTTCTTACGCCAGCCAACTGGTGGCGGTGGTGGACCACGGGGATAGAATCTAAGGATTTTGGAGGATGTTGGAGAAGAAACAGAGTTTACTAAATCGTGAATTCAGAGCTCCGTGCGTAGAATGTGTTACCCATGTTACAACCCAAAGTAAACCTTTCTTTAACCTTCCTGTTGTCTTCGGGTTTCAAACGCACTACCTTGTTGTGCCAGCAGTGCACATCATATGTCTGTGTAAGCTGTAGAATTAGAAATTGGCGCGTTCTGCTAGCGCAGCGTTAGTGCGTTGATCAGTTAGACCCGAAGGACAGCATGGAGGGTTAAACATCTTCGGGTCCCTCATTCTATATCCGGATGTTCTCTAAGTAAGGATACAACATTTATTGTAGACATATGTACTGGGACAAATCACGCAGTCTGCTGTTGATAGCAAAGACTTCAGTTCGTCATGCACAGAAACTATCAATGAGCTTGGGACAGGAGCCAGCCTGTTGAAAGATGGACATCCCAGTACTTGAATGACAGCCCATAAGTCTTGGATTTATCAACGAAGCATGACTTATGTGCACAATGCACACACAAAACCAACAATATATAATTATTACAAACATTGATGCAGGGCTTAGATGCTCAAACACACATAGTGTGCCTACGCATCCAGGCCCCAAATCATCAATAACTTGAACTTACTGTAATTTAGTTGTAATGGGAGATTGCTTTTGCATACGTGAAGGCTGAGGTGCATAACCCCAATGTGTAACATTAGCATCCCATTTGCAAAATTCGTAATTTAAAATTATTTTAGAGGAGGCCAAACTCTCCCCCTTGTGGCCCTTGTGAAGAACATAACAAAAATGTACAGTAGTTGTATGCAGTAAGGTACAGTAGTTGTATGCAGTAATAATAACAAAGCATTCACAGCAGTGGAAACTAACAAATATCTGATGGAGAAAACACCATTTATATATATGACAACATTGTATCTGGATTGTATGTAATTTAAAGCTACTATTATATAGCTTACTTTGTTTGTGTTTGTCCCTATATCATATATTTAATGGATACATTATTATTATCTAAATTCTTATCAAATAAATGCCATTTATTATCATTAATATACCTACATTGGTAAAGCTACCTGCTTGTTTGTTTTGTTTGTTGTTTTTAATAAAAACACCAGTCAGCAGTGTAAAGTGTTTTGAGGTCTTATAAACTCCCTGACTGAGCAGGTGAATCTGTGATCTAATATTAACTGAGAAAGCGTGTTATCGTATTGTACTGCATGTGTGGTTTTTTAGGCAGGCGTTAGGCAGGAGAGGGGTACTGTATGTGTGGAGGCTGTGGACGTGCGTCTATACAGTATGTGAATGAGTGTTTATGCGACTCACACAGCCGGCGCTGGAGAAGGCTTGACCCTTCACAGACCTCCCCAGCATAGCGGAAATGACCTCCCCCTCTGTAATACCCTTGCTTCTCTCCCTCTGCTCCTCCTGCCCTGCACCTCCTCTAGTGATTTTTACAGGAATGTAAACAGCGTAGAAAAAAGCAGGAGGAATTAAGTAATGGGACATAAATTAGTGTGTTTGTGTGCTTGTGGCTGTGTCTGGATGGTTTGTGTGTGTCGTATGTGTGTGTCTATGTACAGTGTGTATGTGAGTGTGTCTCTGCACATGAATGTCTACACATACTGTATGTCTGTATCAAGAATCAGGGAGGTATTTCTTTTACATTGAAAGCATTGCCAAAGTAGCTTTAATGATGTAGTATGGAGACTGGGCTCTGGCAGTAGTAAGACATGAAATACTGTAGCACTATGGAATCCAGGCCCAGCGTTCCTCTCCCCAGGGGATGCAGAGAGAAATACTGTTCAGTCCTGAGCCAGAACCACTAACACACGACAGAAATAAGGTCATTGCCTTCCTCTTCCTCTCTTTTTTTACAGTTTCTTTGTCTGTGGCTATGTATTTGGTGCTGTCTCTCTATCTCTACCTCTTTTAATGTCTCTGTTATTCTGCGCATCTCCCCTTTACTTCTTTTAAACTCATAATACAATATTGTTTGTTGTAATGATAATACCAATGGTAAACAGTCAAGTGTTATTATTTATTATGTTCTATTGCATTCTATCTACACTATTTGGGTTTCCTCCTGCATTGCAATTAACCTCTCTCATCCTACACTGATAGATGGGTACCTTTGTGTGTGTGTGCATTTGTACATGTGTGTGTGTCCATGTGTGTATATTTTACGTGCTGAGGACTAGAGCTTGGACTACAGTATAAAGAGATATGAGGAAGTTACCACTTGCACTCTTACAAAAGCAGCCTGCCCCCCCCAAACACACACAGACACACACGTGTGACAGCGTGGGAGAGACAGTTGCCAGGAGTCTCTAAGCACCCACCACACACACACACAAACACACTTCAGCGGGGTATACAACACTGCAGTAAGGCAAACTGAGAAATCAAGTAGGAAGAACAGGGAAAAGAGAAGAAGAAGAGAGAGGGAGAGGCGGGAATTAAGGCAGAGCAGGTGGGTGGAGGGATGTAACGAGAGAGTGAGAGCGAGAGAGATGGGTGGGAGTAATGATGACATGGCCATGGGAACCCAGCTTTGGCCTTATAGACACTATAGCTGTTAGTATCATCAGGGCCCTTGTTTTGTTTTCACACGACCCCAGCCCCGCTCACTAGACTACAAACAGATGTTACAGGGTAAATCCCCAGTTGACATATACATGTTTCACATATAAATCTGGAGAAAACATGTTATGTACTGTTCTGTATAAATGTATGGTAAACACACTTTAATGTTCATTCAACTTCAGTGTTTGGTTTAAAATGTATTTAAGATTATATATATATAGTATTCATGCTTATGTATACCAACTGTTTTGTCATCTAATGTCACCAATTGTTATTGGTTTAAATTGTTGTGCGTTCACTCAGCACAACTGATAATAATACACAATCATGTGTTGATGGCTGAGAATGACTTATGGATTACTTCTGTGAAAACTCATTTAATAGCATTCATAACATACACATGTCCCTGCTAGTGTGTGTGGGAGGGGTTGTTTGTGTGTGTGTGAAGTGGCTGTGTACATACAGCATATCGGTGTTTTAAATTAGAACCGGTTACACTAAACCTGTGGTAATTGTGTTTAACTGGGGGGTCCACATGACAAAATGTTAAAGGATTGTTAAATCTTGCCTTGAACTCTAAACTGCAGCTACTGTAAACTAACACAACAGAGCCCCAATCAAGTGTAACATGTTTGTCTATGGTTTGGCTTGTGTCTGTGTGTGTTTGTGTATGGCCCTGGTCCCAGCATGAGGCCTACAAGAAACCTGGGCCTTGGCTTTTCTCACAGCCCACAATGTGTCTCTCTTACAGGGATCATGAGAAGAAGAAAGACAGGGTCATTGTGGTTAAGAGGAATTTGACTAAAAATAGCAGTATTTTAAGAGAATAACATCAGCATAACATTGAGTTGTACGCAAGATGGATCTTTACACATAAAACAAACATACATGTTTATATTTGTGTTGTTTTTATTAAATTCATGTATTTAAGTTCATATTTTACATACATACACACATACACTTTAAGGACCTTTAGATTCAGGACTAGAGTTGAGACTTGACTGAATCAAACTTGTTTTTTACTCGTTAGCCATTACCAATTATTACAAACACAGAATGAAAATAAAATACATATCAGTGATTGGCCCACTTTTGATGCCTTCTTTTGGAACTATTATGATCTAATGTCCTTTGACACAGAGGACGTGTACAATATTGAATTTGCTGTAACAGATCTGAACATGTGACATAAACACAACATGCTGTACACGGTGTTTACGTCACATGTAAACACTGCACACTGTAGACTGTCACTGACTGTGTATTGTCTGATAAAAAAACTGATGTACTTTTTGTAGGCCTATATTAAAAGGCTTACAAAGTACACATTACTTTGTATTTCCCTCTACACAATATCAACAGCCTCCCTTACATCTAACAGCACTGCTATATTACTGATTCCATCCGATATTGACTATTGTAACTATAACCTCTCTGGTCTTCCTCATAAACCTCTCCATTAGCTTCAACTGGTTCGGAATTTAGCTGCCTGTGTCATTACGCTACCAGCACCCCTTGCAAAGAACATATTACTCCTGTTTTCAGCAACTTCATTGGCTCCCTCTTAAACACTGTATATATTTTAAGATCCTATTAGTTTTAGACTCATTCCAATCTCATTCACATCTGTACATCCTTATGCACCCTTAGATCCTCCTCCTCCATCAATCTCACTATACCTCCTGCTAGCTTGACTACCATGGGATTTGGATCTTTCAGCCATTTTGTGCCTTACCTCTGGAACTCCCTTCCAAAAGATAGACTGTAACTTGAAAACATGTGCAAGATTGAGACGTGATTAATCATCTTTACTTCTCAGATGCTTAAAAAACACTTTGAACAAACACAGGGTTGATGGGAATTTAAGTATTTACTGTACATCAGCAGTTTTCAAGAACGTTGTACACCTCCAGTAACACAAATATCAGAGAATATCTACAACCTAAAGTATTATTAAATTAAAACCACTAGTACAGACCAGTGACACGACGTGTAATACAGTAGGTACCTGACAACAATTGGTCTTTTGTCATCATTAAGTCTAGCAATTGAAAGGAATTACTTGGCAATGTAACACCTATAACTAACATACATGAATGAAATCCATCATGGCTGACTATTGTGCCATAATATGTGCCAGGATTTTAGGTTTTGATAGCTTGTTATAGCTCCACCACAAGGACTATTTGCAAAAGACTATGCAATACTTTGAACTAATATTGTTAGCTCATTCTTGAGCAACTGCTGTTTGCTATGTTTAATTTAAATTGGATGAGAACCATTTGAGCTATCATGCACAAAGACACACACATCAACATAAAACAATATCTGCGTTTCCTGTGACAGCATTGAAAACCACAAGAAACCCTAATTATTCACTCAATATAAGATACTATGCTATTAAATTTGGTCCTAACAGTTCAACATGATGGCCCTGGCTCCTGGCTCCTCTTCCAGTAGCTCATCATTTGTGGGATGCTTGTTGTCGTCACCGCAACAACTTTGGAAAGGCGACAACGGCTCAGAGCAAACAAAGGGTTGACAAT
>JAODUG010067520.1:0-13820 GCA_027564795.1 Aphredoderus sayanus
CAGTGCACATCATATGTCTGTGTAAGCTGTAGAATTAGGTTTAGCGCCTTCTATCTGCCACAAAAAGCTAGTGATTTAGGTCATTCTGACCCAGAGGACATTACGAGGGTTAAAGCTGCATACATGTAAATACAACTTGAATCTTCCATCTAATGAGGAAGAAATGGTTACATTAATGAACTAATACTTCTGAATTTTAATTCAGTAAACATTTTATGTACAGTGAATAAATGGGTCTAAAATGGGTCTTTAAATATATCTGTCCACAACAGAATAAATATATGGGGGAATGGTGTGAATGCTTTCCTCAAGCTCGGATCCCTTTACAGTGGACTGGGAGTTTGTAGGTTCTGCGTAGTATCTTAGCTGTTTCAAGCATTGCACTCTTCTGAACGGAGACCACATATGTTGTACCTGGAGTCTGCTGGAGGGGTCACAGCCCCTAGTGCTCCTACTACCACTGGAACTACACTGGACTTCAGCTTCCACATCTGTTACAGTTGTTCCTTCAGCCCCTGGTACTTGGCATCGTCCTGATATTGCTGTCAGCTGTTATTGCCATGTCTATCACACAACCCAAAAACAAGAAAACAACAATCCAACAAAGACAAGACGAAACACTTGGGCTTAAATACAGAAAGACAAGACAGGTTGGACAGGGTACAACGAGGGTCAGGAAACAATAAACACTCAACGAGAGGCAGGGGCGGAGACAGGCAAAATACAGACTGGAACAAAGCTAACACGGGGTGGACAGCAGACAGAACAGGGAAACTGACCAATAGCAAGGCAGAAGACAGGGGCGACGGCAGACACTGACACATAATCTGGTTGAAGAATCACTTGCAATATGCTCCTCTCTCAAATTGCTTCTTCTAAGTGTTGTGTCTAATTGCCAGCTAGTATGGTAGGTTGTAATATCTAAGACACCTTAAGGCCACATTATAATGAAAAGAGAGAGTTCATTTAGTGAGGATTTATGTACTGTATATGTGTGTGTGTGTGTGTGTGTGTGTGTATGGTGCATATGGTTTGAGATGTTTGAAGAATTTGGATCAGAAGCCCCCTCAGGACATTTAACACTGTCACAGTGTTGTACAGCCATACGCTACCTGTATAAACAGACAGAACTATACTATACTGTGGGCGTCCTTCCCACAAAGAAATAGCAAATGCTTAATCCTGCTCAGAGGAAAGGAAGCATGTTCTCAAATTAGACTAGATGAGCTGTAGTACCTGAGGGAGTTTAACCTACTTCACACATGTACATGCACGTGCATGCTATCACACACACACACACACACACACACACACACACACAGTGTTATCATTTTATGACTCATTTCCATTTTCAATCTGCTCATTTGTGAGTAATCTGCATCCTGTGGCACAAGAATGAATGAGCTCGCGCTCCTTATGTAATCTGTGTCTTTCACTCACACATGGGAAGGAAGCTGTGTGTGTTTGTGTGTGAAGGATGGAGAGAGATAGGCTACAGTAAGGAAAAGATAGAGGAAGGGAAGTAGTGGTCTAAATGTGTCACAGTTAAACTGTGACACATTTAGACCACTGGGGAAGGAAGAAGGTGGGAGAAGGGCAGACAGACATATTGGGAATTGGGTCTACTACTAGTATACTGTAGTCTCCAAATAAAATGTAAGGGTCTGAGCCACTCCCCATCATACTAGCGAGGTATTTTGAGCACTTTAGCATTTTTGAATGATCTTTTAGTTATGTTGAACCGGTGTTTTCCAAGTTTGTTTTTTTCCAGACGTATAATTAGTGTTTGCTTTCATGACATTTCACACATGTTTGCTACATTATTCAACCTGTCATGGTAACTGCTCAGATACTACTGTACTGTACTGTATACAGTAATACCTTACATTTATATACCTTGTATTGTATACCTTTCTGTCAAATGAAAGAAAAATAACTTAGTCTGTTTATTTTCTTTTCTTCTTTCTTTCTGCCTTTGAAAATATCATTATGGCATTGACAGCATTTCAGCCAAATGGCATATAATTAAATGTGTCTGCCCCTAGTGGACATGTATTGGACCTAGTGGAATTTCCTAATGTAATTTGATAATGGGGAAATAGGTTTAGTGGTTTGAGAATGCTTTGACCTAACATCTGTGGAAGCACCTCTGTCTGGGTAACTGATAAGGGTTCATACATGTAGAGGAACAAACCTACAGTATCAAGACTTTATCAAAATACAGTATGCTGCTTTGTCAACATTTACTGTACTGTATGTCAACAACATATGATGTAAACAGCATAGAAACAAAAATATAAACTACAGTATGGTAGAAGTGGAAAGTTCACCACTTCTGTGTAAATGCTCCATAACTCAGATTACAAAGTACGCACTTTGACCTGAGTGAAGCTGTCACACTGCCAGGCCTGTGGCTGCAACAAAGCTGTCCTTGTAGTAGGGTAACAACAATGCTTTGCTGAGTATGGCAACAGAGCAGGACGTCGCTCTCTCTCCCTTTTGTATTTCTCCAGGGACGCAGCACATCTTTGTTCAGCTACGCAGAGGTGACCTCTCACCTGCGTGCTGGCATCAGCCAATCAGATCACTGAAGAGTGTCTAGGGAGCCTCTGGCACCGAGCCATCTGCACTGGAGACTAGAGATTGTAGCGTGTCTGTGTGTGTGTTTTGTCATGTTCTCGTGTTTCTGTCTCTTTTTATTCTGTAGTTTTTCTTCCTTCCTTCCTGTCGCCTCTGCCTCATTTACATTGTCTAACTCTCTCTCTATCTCTCTCCCTCTCTCTCTCTCCCTCTCTCCCTCTCCCTCTCTCTCTCCCTCTCCCTCTCCCTCTCTCTCTCCCTCCCTCTCTCTCTGTGTGTCTCTGTCTCGTTAGCTCACTCGCATTCTCTCTTTTTTTCAGAGCAGTGTGTATCCTGCCAGATGAGCACGAGGCGGGAAAAGAAATACACCGCTTTGCTCTGTTTACCTCTTACTGTGTCTCTCCCCCTTCCCCTCCCCTCTCTCTCTCTCTCCCTCTCTCTCGCCCCCTCGCTGTGTGTGTGCTCTGTCGCTCTGCTCCGTGCAGCACAGTGGTGTCATGAGGCTCGCGGGGGGGAGGCTGGCAGGGAGCTGGTAATTTGGGAGGGAGCCGTGTCTTGCCGGCGCCGACTACCTCTGAGAGGCTCTGGAGGCAGGGAGATGAGTGGGGCTGGCGGAGCACCTTGGATGTAGCTCCTCAGCGGCATAGGAGAGCGGGCTTCAAGGCACCTGTGGACACTGTGAAGCCAGCATGCGCACAGAAGACTAACGCAGCGTCTGGGACCTGGGCCCCCCGCGCCCCCCTTGAGATGTGAAGAGCCGTTTATCCGCGGGAAAATGCTTTGCGCCTCAGATCCGGCTTTGACAGACTAAAGATTCCCCACAGGACCCAGAGGAGGCATGCAGGAGATGTGAGACGGGCTTACAGCTCAGCCTGAATCACCTGAAGGACCGCTGTTACTCGTGAATACACCTGGGACGCGCGCCAGAGACATGAAAGACTGAGACGGGATTAGAGGAGCGGTCTATGATGTCAGAGATCGCCAGGGGCAACGGAGCGTGATCCCGTCGAGTGAGGTGGGTGTGGGAAGGGGGTAGGAAGGGGGGGGGGGGAGGCAGGAGACGAGACAGACTTGTTTCCAGGTGTGCCTTGGACTTGCCTCACCTCACATCAAACGCCTCTCCTTTCTCCATCTCTCTCTCTCTCTCTCTCTCTCTCTCTGTCTCTCTGTCTCTCAGCTCTCTCCCCCCCACCCCCCACTCACACGTCCTCCCTATTTCCTCTGTATCCCTTCGTCCCGACCCTTCACGCTAATGCCAGTGGGAGGAGAGGGTGATTAATGTGACTGCCAGCGCCCTGCGTCCACACCGGCGGAGGTAGAATCAAGGTGCTGAAGCCGCCTCACTTGTGAACCCTGCAGCCCATGACAAGCAAAGACAAGACCATGTGGGGCCAGTCGGGATATTACTGCAACCACTTGCCTCACCCCGGACATCCCTTCTACCATGCGCCCTGCAGGTACACTATCATATTCCACCACCGCCGCCACCAAAACCCCACCGCAACTGATGGCACTCTGGAACTGGGTTAATAATTTAATCAGTGTTTATTGATTTATTGATTTTTCAACGTGTTTTTAATTTAGTGATTTTGATTACATAAATGGTCATTTTGGACATGGTGCACCTCAGGGACAACACAGCTTTTTGTTGATAAGATATGTGTTTTCCTGATTTCTTAGGAACAAGCGTCAGTTACATTTCTCATAGCAAGTGATAGTAGCAGTTGTTTTGAGGTCTGAGGTTCTGAGGTTGGTGATAGTGGGCAAACTGGTTTGTCAAGTATTTTTGTTTTGTGCCAGCATTAGAAGAAGATATACTGTAGTAACTGTTGAGTATTTAATAGTGAAAAGACCGGTACTAATGTCTGGTGAGGGGGTGGCTTATAAGGAGGTGGTTTAAGGAAGTAGCTTAACTTATTTTTGTTACGCTTTGTCTCAATCTCATTCTCGCAGTTCTGTTTAGGCATAAACTTTGTATGTGTTGTGCCACCAAAACAAAAACGATGTTCTGAGGTTGTTTGGTTTGATAGAGGAAGATGAGCAAGATAGAATTGGAATTAATTCAGCTGAGAACAGAAGAGCCTACTTTTCTATTCAGTCCCAAAACTGCCACAGAGCAGGATTCTGATGGGATATAGTGGTCCCTTCGCCTAACCTCGCACCCACCCACCCACCCACCACTCCCAAAAAAAAGCAGTCATGACATCATTACATTTATCACATTGTTGCAGATGTGACCCGCTTTTAAATGAGCACCATCAATCCTGGTTTCCCAGAGGGGACAATAGACCACTCCTCCTCCTCTTTAATCTTCTTCATCCTCTTCATCCTCCGTCAGATATGGTAGCAGCCTCCAGGTCTCCACATACAGACACAGCTTCTACCACCGCAACCCTGAGTCATCTCCTTATCTAAAATGTACACGCTCAGTCATAAAGAGCAGCATTAAATGGATGCCTAAGAAGAGATGTACTGCTCATGTGCTGATGTAAAGACCACGGTCATGACTAATGTAGCTTACGTCATTTTATTTGATTCAATGTATCTTTCTTTTGTGCAAGTGTCTTATATGCAAATATGCTGCATGCATTTGCTAATGTGTGAGTCGAAAAACAAGCACAACACCCCTTAGTGGCCTGATATGCAGCGTTTGTGAGTGAGTCATCACACAGTCCACCGTGCAGATCACTGACCCCTCGGATTGCTTGGTTCCAAGCTCAGGGCATAAATGGATAGGAGATTCATCTGGGGATGGATAGAAGGAGATAGAGTTTGAGAATAATCATAATAATAATCCCCATATCCATCTCCTATCTGTCTACGCACAGGGTGCCGAGAGCCAAGCACTGGTGTGCAGAAAATAGCCCCCGGTTCCAAACCAAACTTCAGCCTCATCCACCTCCACTCTGTTCTCCCAACGGTGGAATACTTATATTCAGCATGTTCTGCTTGTAGCAGACTCCTTCATCAAGCCAAGCATCTCCTACTGTAGTCACACATTGCTCCCATTCTGCTGCCCGTTTCTGTCGAGCAGGTGCTGGAACAATTGTGCTGTGTTGCTACTTTCTACAGTATTTATGTACTACAGTATACATCTCACACACTTTCTACAGTACAGACTTTACATACTGTAGGGCTTTACACTTTACAGAAGATGGTGGTTTGCTTGTCGTCCGACTGCACAAATGTAATCAAACCCTGCACTGGGTGCATTGGAAAAAATACAATTAATTGTATTCACTATTGCATAAATACTTTTTAAACATTACTACACAGGTGTCTGCTAAAACACACTGTGAAGTTCCTGGCAGTTGCCTTTGTTAGTAGCAAAGAAAATATGCTAAATGATAGTCCCAAAACACTTTAGCTAAAATAAGTAGAAACATTTACTTATAATGCTGTTGTTTATTGCAATGTGCTCTGTAAATTGTTCCAGAACCTCCTGAGGCCATTCTAGTTAATGATTCCCACAGCAGTCAACAGCACCATATCTCATTTTATTCCCCTTCTGTTTACATTCAAATGGCGACACATTTGTGGGCTATTGAGGAAATGCTTGGCTGGTCTTGCTAGTAGGGCCTTCTAATCTAGTATTTACAAGCAGCGCCCTTCACTCACAGGGCTATCAGAGTGTGGAAGCATAATTCCGGATGGAACATGGCAGGTGATAGATGGCAGAAATGAAACATGCATGAAGATATGCTGCTATGGTAATGTCACATTGCATACAAAAAAAACCCACGACATTATTCAATAGAACTATTTTGTTAGCTTCTCATTGTCCAGATCGACAGTGTTTTGTCAGTGTGTGAGGAAGCAACATGAGGTTGTAAATTGTCCCGGGTGGCAATAAAAGTTCCAATGTTTCCACTTTGGATGGCACACCGTCTGCCATTGCTGGCACCGACTTTTTTTGTTTTTGCCGGCCTCACCTTATTTTGCCGTCCTGTTCCAGTACAATTATATCCGGTCTGCCATCTGTCGTATTCCAAGTGAATGCGGCAGAATGAGGGCGTAGGCGTTTGCTATTGATTGTGTTGTGTAGGGGTAATTGAGCATAAACATTCACAGTGTACCTTTGGGGTGCGTCTCCATAATATATTGTTGGTAGAAGCAATTGATTGGCTTGACATTAGATTGTTTTTTTGGTTTGATGTTCAAGATGATTTTTTATGTTAAATATGGAAATGTAGAAATGAAACAATGGTGCCATTTCATTAACTGCTTTTAATTTTAGTTTTTTAATGGAAATGCATGAGAGAGAATAGATACTGGACATAGTTTCATTCAACTGAGCTGCCTACATGACATTACCAAGCAGGTTTTAGTTTATAAAATGTTATTAAAATAAACATGATTAAAACATTTCTGAAGCAACATTGACACATAAGGCTAACCTGGCTATACTGATGTTTTAAGCATTTGAACTTTAGTTTAGCTAGACAAGTGTATCATGCACAGTATCATTTCTCATTCATACAATTGTGGGCACATTTGTCACAGTTCAGTTATTTCATCCCCCACTTTCAGACCTGTCTCTAATTGTCTGCTAATTCCTTATTTAGATTTGTCTGGTGGCTCAGTCGCATGAGCTCTTAAGTCTTACACGGGGTTAACAGAGAGGGAGTACAGGGGAGGGTTGGCACTACCCCATTAGCTGAGGCCACAGGAAGACTCTGTTGAGACACACAGTAATGTCTGAGGGGAGATAATGTTAGAACAGAGGTGTGAGATATGTAGTCTAATATACAGCATGCAGTACACAGTGTACAGTACAGTACACACACACACACACACACACACTCACAGACACACTGTTGTGTTTTTCGGCTTGATGTTTGTATGTATTTTGTTTGATGTTTGATGCAAGTGACATTTTGACTAAACGATTTTCTCAAGATGTCATTTTGAGGGGAGGGCACCCTCCTGTCAGGCTGTCAGACTGTCAACACAGTACTGGAAATGGAGCCATACCAACATTGTCTGGTGGTGGTGACAAATAGAAAGGTAGCACATCTGCAGTTATATGGTGCTATACATCATGTGTTTTTGTGCGTCTCTTATATGTTGTCCTGTTTGGACAGTGCACAGCCTCAAACATTCACCACTGTAATACTCCTCCTATCTGGGTACTGCAGCAAGTAAAAAATATTCTGCATCTTAATTTGTGGTCCTTTTGCTTTATTTATGAGCAACAACACAAAAAACAACAGAGCTGAGCCCTAAGAGTTCAATCTAGTTTCCCTAGCAAAATCTAGTCCACAAAGCTGTTGGTGGTGGGTGTAATCTACTCGGGATCAGAACAGACAGAAGGGATTCTCTCTAATTTTCCACAAATCTCAAGCACAATTTTGTCAGATGCAAGTCTGTCAGTTTCAAACAAAACTACTAGAGCACAATGAAAAGCACTTAGCTTGGTGTCCTTGTTGAGTCGACCTCGTTGGTTATTTTGGCTGATTTGTGCAGGAAAAAAGATGCTAACTACATGTTGGGAAAATATGGGTTCATGTGTGGGCATCAGGCAACAAAGGTAGGAGATAATTTTAAGTATGCACATTGTTTTGTACAATAACTGTACCATTATATATACATTGTAGTGTTTACTTGGATACATCATGTGATACATTACACTGTACCTAGGTACATAATTGTCAAAGAATTGTTAAATATCCAAAATTATTTAGATGTTATATTTTTAAAGGCATTGATTTTCCATTTTAGTTGGACAACATTACATTGAATCTTGGCTCTGCAAATGAATACAGAGGAATTGAGGGAACATGAATTACTAAATACTTCGAGAGCATTCTCTGAATATTTGTCCTTTTTACCAGACAGGGTGTGGGTTATGACTACAGGCCCAGAGTAGCCCTGTTATTGTCCATTCATTGTCCATAGACTGTTGTGTGGGACTTCGATCTTCCTCCTCCCCATTCCCCATCTGTTTTGTCACTGAAACCCTTTCAGCGAGCTAAGGTCTCAGGTCTCGCATTACTCCCAAACCGACACACTCAGAGTGGGCTGTGCTGCTATAATCCCTGCCTAATCTGAGGCATCTTTGTGTTCAATCAAAGAATCTACTGTAATGGCACGGAGAGGCAGCACTAATAAATGGAAAATAAATCTAAATTGACAGGCTCCAGTACATGTCTGTCCCCCACTCATACAATAGGTTCCCATACATCTTTTCTAAAGCACCTATAGACAACTACTTTGTTACTATAGCTTTGTGTTTTTATTGATGCAAGTGAGGTTAACCATTCCAACTGTGGGTGGTGTGAAGAGGAAGCACATTAAGTGCATTGTTTATCACATCAGTTACTGTAGGTGTGATTTAGCAGGTTTTATGTGTTTGTAGACCCCGGCATTAAGGTACATTTGACAAAGATCGGCTGTGGAGGAAGATGTTTACTGGAACAATTGGGGTAACCCAGAGAAATTTCCAAGGAGTGTTCTGTATTATGCTGCCCACTAGCCCTAACACAAACAACCTCTCTGTACTCCCAGAAGAAGCTATGGCTGTATGGTTGCTCTAGTTCTTCACTCACTCTGTGTAGGCATAATGTATTATGTGGACTTGCTTTTCAGAGATGTTCATTTCTCTATGATGCTTCATTCTCTGATAGCCTGGTAAACGCATCCTGACATTCAGTCTCAACATTTGTTGTTCTGATTACTGTAGTTGGGTGTTATTCAATCACCTGCTAATGATTTGATTGGCACCTGATGGATTGTGTGGACATTTAATGGACACTCAAAAGTACCCTTGTTGATATCCCTTAACCCCAAATGTATGCCCCTCCTTTTAGCAATACAACAACTGCATGTGTATGAGCGTAGCCTTCAGGGCTAAAACTGTAACTAGTTTCAATAAATCTGCATTGTAAAACTGATGAGTTCCCTTAACACTCAACTATGGTGGTAGCACCTAGCTGTAACATGATCAAGAATCCTCCTTCAGATACAAATGCTATCATTTACAATAGCCCATGGGTGGCATGCTAAAAGAAAAGGTCCAGTTCTGTCCAACAGCCTAGAAAAGAAATGTAGGCCTTTTAAAGTAGAAACTGAATTGTATTAATCACCTCAGGAAATCAGGTCAGTAAAGCAGCAGGAATGGAGGCTGAAATAATACAGCAATATTATAGTAAACTGGCAGTGATATTACAGAATAATTATTGCAAAAATATTTTCATACCTTTCATATTTTAGCATTAATTTAGCAGCAAACAACAGTTAACTGATTAACATACTTGCATATATACATATACAGCATAGTGTACAGTGTATCAGCATATTAGTGTTATACAGTATATATGTGTGTGTGTGTGTGTGTGTGTGTGTAAAGCTAGCATAATGGAGTAATTGGCATCCTGAGCTGAGAATGTAGTACCTCTGTGTGTGATGTAATCTGAGCTCCAGTCTGAGCTCCTCTGTCTAGCCACTTGTATGTGGCCCATGAAGCTTTTTGTTTTGTTTGAGACCCTTGTGCGATTTGTGACATCTAGTGGTAGAAAGCCATATAGACCAATTTTAACTAAAGCTGTACATTCACACTGACAGCAACTTTAAAACAGATAAGTATAGTGAGCAGCAAAATGTGATGATTCAACAAACACAAAACAAAACCAAACTTGATGATGGGTGGAAAAATATCAACCTTGTCAAGAGTGGGAGCGGTCGGGAATTTGTATGCATGGGCGGGCTGCGGGTACAAAAGCCCAGGCAGTTTGTTTAATGTAAAGAGTTAAGTGTTCCAATAGTCAAAATAGTCAAACAGAGTTGGTAACAAAGATAGAATAACTGTGCAACACAGGGGACAAGACAACATGAAACATCCAGCAACCAACTAACAGCAACACAGGGTATAAATACAGGGAAGAACAGGTGAAAACAATAATTACATAATTTAAAGCAATGGGGGAGTCAGAAAACCAGGACTGTAACAAGAGAAACATGAAAACTGAGAGCTGGAACTAAATGATCATGGAACACAATAAAACCTGGACTGGAACAAGATAATATTGTAACACTTGGAAAACATGTACTGTAACATGAGAAACTAACATATTTTGCTTTATATTCCAAATTGATTTTGATTGTTTGTTTGAGACAAATAAGTGCTACTGTAGGATTTATAGCTACTGTTTTACTATTTACTATTATTTGCAGACATACAGTATTAAGCAAGTATTAAGCAAGTAATTTATCATCTGCTCTTAATAGTATGTTTGTGAGAAGATTACCCATGTGATGTATTTGTGTTTATTGTCTACTGTCTGTACTACGGTTAACCATAGTACATCTTTTTTCTTTTAATTTTTACCAAAGATACGTTATGTGACAAATGCAGGCTATTCACAGAAATGTCTGTGAGAAAATTGTTTGAGTGAGAAATAAATTTGATTTTGAACCCTATCTAAAGGGATATTTTAGGTTATCTAAATATGTGTGTGGGTCAGGTCTGGTTTTATATGTGCAATGGGTTGGTCTGGTACAGTATTAAGGTAGTTCTGCTCTCGGCTTATTGGTTGGGTGCTGTGTTGGGTACAATGTTGGGTATTGTGGGGGTGGGTCTACAAAAACAGGACTCATGCAGGACGGGTGGGCAGTTGAATTATAAACCAAAAAAAATCATAAAAATGGTTTGCAAGGAAACATTCAGGAATGTAGCAGTGTTGTTCAGCCAATAAACAATGTTCTTTTTTTATTATGATTGGAGCACTTGTGTCAGATTAATTGATTAACAAATGCCCCAGTGTGTGTGGTGATTGTTAGATTGGTGTTGGAAGGCATAGGTGGAAATAAAATAAAAATTAGTTTTGCAGGACATCCCCCCCAATGACCCCCACCCCACCCCTCACCCCCATTTTTATTATGCACTCGCTTTTATGCTCTTCCTCCCTTTGGGGATGGTTTGGTTTTTGCAGGAAATTGCTTAATGCGCAAGTGGAAAAGTTGTCTCCATTTAAGGGTGTTGTCCATCCTACATCCTTATTCAGTTACACTGGGGTTGAAATGGCACCTGATGCATGTTTGATTTGTTCAAGTGATACTACTTTTTAATCAGTGTATTAGTGTGGTGTTTTGACCTCATTCAAACAGAGGAGTCATTATTTTGATTGATTCATATTCCTGCATTAGTGTGACCCCGGTAAACTTTATTGATCACAATGTGTGGTACAATGTACAGGTATTTGACTAGAACAAAGACACATTCTCACAAATAATTTTCATTCTGTCTCTACTGTATGTCTGTGAATTCAAGCGCCTTATATGTACACAGCTATACACAGCCTACATCCCTTCCCCTCGCTATGAGACAGGACCTTTCTGGGAGCTGTGAGGGGTTTGGAATGTGAATGCTGGTTATTCTGTGCTATTAGCATGCCGTGCTGTATGTCTCCATAGTGATTCACACGCTCTGCAGTGAACAGGTGCTCTAGTCAGAATTCATGCTGCTTAAGGACACAAGACGTAGGACCCGTGAAACAGTGGTGTGTCCAGTGACATGCCTGACGAAAGACCGCATTGGGACATGTTCCAAGACAAATGTGGGTCCTTGTCGGCATTGCCATAGCAACGCAATGTCCCACAGCACTCCCCCGAGGTGGGGGGGGAGTGGTGTGTGTGTCTGTGTGGGTGTGTGTGGAGGGCAGGGGGGGGTTAGCAGTGAAATAATGCCACCCCTTGCCTTGTGGCTGTCGCTAGTAGCAACAGTGCTGGACACCAGTCACTGCATTAGAATAGCTGGGCTGCCTCATTACCCTGTCTGGGGGTTGCCAGGGTGGGGTAAAAGGAAGGAGATTGGATGTGGTCAAAGGGGAAAAAAAACAGGGAAAATGCCACAGTGTTCATTTTGATGTCCCACCATCTTGTTTTCATTTGAAGTCATTCAAAATTAAATAAACTTTCCTCAAACCCATAAAATGTTGTCCTCTCTATTAGATTTGCCATATTAGCAGGCCTAGATAATAAAAAAAAAACATTCAGCAGTGAGTGCACAAACAAAGTAGAAAAAGTACTTTATCGTACATAGTTCAATCAACTACATTTAAATTTGGCTCCAGGAGGACATATATACATTATACTTGTTCTTTGAGACAAATAAATGTACACTTACTGGGATCAATGTTAATCCAATCCCCTCAAAATACAAGACATGAGCTGAGACCTACATTGGATAGACAATTTTATTAAGGAAGGTATTTGTTGTGGCCTTTCGTTGGCATTTTTGAATACAAAGCTTCTGTTTGATCATTTCTATTGTCTCTGTATTCAGCAGTTACTCACACAAAAACAAATGCAACATTGAACATGCAGCCTACTGTATGTCTCATGTGATGTAAAACATGGTCTGCTTTTTAATATGTATTTTATTTTAACATGGGATATAAGCCAGGAGGCTTATTTCCCCTCAGCTAGCACAGTTTTTAAATAAAGTCCCGTGCTGTGCACTTTGTTTTGCAAGCAGACAAAATTCTTTCATACCCAGACGGTGTTGGGTCAGATCAGATAAGAGATGGTGTCAGCAGACAGGCCTAACAGCAGAGATAGGCTGGAAACACATGGCTGGCATTTTCTTCTGAGCGGCATCCAGATCAAGCGACCCAAAGGCTTTGTAGTCTAAAGATTCAGTCCTTAAAGGTGGAGTCAGCGATTTTAAGATAATACACTTTGTCATATTCAGCTAATTTCTTCTCACGATCTGCTAGCTGCCCGTTCTATGTGCGCAACCAAATAGTCTAGCATTTGAAGGGAGACATTGAAGGGACATGTTTTTGATTTGATTGAGTTAAAATATCAAAACCTTCTCCAGAATCTTGCGTGCACATAGGTGTTGTGCATTGCTTCCTCCAATGTATCCATCCTCTCCTCGATATGTCCTGGAGTGACATGGGCATTGACATGATTCATGAGACAGTAAAGTTAGACAGATGAGACATGGGATTCTCCCATGATCTTTACTGCTCTATGGTAGGATTTTGTGTCCTGGGTGGATATCCTTTAATGATTGGCGCCCCCAACAGGATGATCAGGGGCACAAATTCAGCTAACAAAGCTGTCCCTCTGTAAGTTGCAGATATATTCTCTCAGGAAGAGGGATTGTCCTTACCTGTGTCTCACCCACTGTTAATTATAGTTAATTAGAGTACACACACACACACACACACACACAGACAAAACACATCCGTATGCACACACACACACACACACACCATGCACACCATACACAGTGG
>JAODUG010067531.1:0-13818 GCA_027564795.1 Aphredoderus sayanus
TACAATATCAAGCTGTTGTAGGATTTTGTTTACAAGGTAATGAATACTTAAAAGTTACACTCCTCGATTTCTGTTTGTAATTATCATTGTGTTTGAAACCAGTGATGTGGTTAATGCAATCGAGGAGTGTACTGCAGCTGTGTGAATGGCTATATGGGGATGGGTAGAGGGGAGTGCCATTTATGTGCTCTCTGATTTTCATGCCGGAACACTTTTTTGTAATGCTGGATTCTACCACAAGGGGAGTTCACACCACTCAGAGCAGTGCATCTTAACGTTTAGATACGTAATACTTTGTAGTTTCCTTCACATTGGTACTGTGACGTGTTTATCAGTAGCCTAATCATGTCTTCTGTCTGTCCATCAGTATGGGAAGAAGGAAGCTGGAGATGTCACTCATGTTCCACCTGGCTGGGACCAGTGGCATGCACTGGTGAGTCCTATGCACGCACGCACGCACGCACAGTCATCCGACTATGATGCCATCACAACCAATGATGTATGAATGCAGGTTGGAAACTCCCAATACTACAACTACACTCTGTCAGTCAATGGTAAAGAGGAAAAGCATGGAGACAATTATGAAAAGGACTACCTCACCGACCTCATAGTGAGTACTCCTTCTGTTAGTATTTGTACAGCAGCCCTATATGCACAGTATAGTGTAAAATATTTTACAAGATTCTTAGGTATTTATGCCTTTGTTGCAGAACATAAAAAGTACATCATACTTTTACAGTTCCTCTTATGGCTTTATTTTTGAAGCAAATTGATCTAAATTTTAATCATTAATAATAAACAATTTTGTGAGCAATATAAAGCAATACATGTCAGCACATTTATCTGCTTCTGCAAGTAATTTTTTTCTGCATCCCAGCACTTGTCCTTTTCATGCTATATAAACCTGATCACCTGTAGTCACTTTTTTTTACAATGAGAACAATCATTATTCATCCTACAACAATGGCAATTATAGCAATTTTAAAGTAGGAATAAAAAATCCTCACTGCTTCAATTGCTCAAAGAATTCCAGGGCTAGCCACAGCTAATATTAACCTGTTACGTCTTGGTGCAGTTGAACAAGTCACTACACTTCCTGGATGACAGAAGTCCTCAGCATCCATTCTTCCTCATGTTGAGCCCTCCAGCCCCTCATTCTCCTTGGACAGCAGCCCCTCAGTACCAGAAGGAATATAGTGATGTTAAAGCCCCTCGTGATGGTAGCTTTGACAAACCAGGGAAGGTAGGGACAAGATAACATACTGGAAACAACATAGTACATACACACAATACACTTACACACGATTAACCCCCAGAAGAGGGAGATGGGTATTTTATCAGCATATCTGTGTGTTTCAGGACAAACACTGGCTGCTGCGCCAACCCATTAACCCCATGCCTAATAGCTCAGTCAACTTCCTGGATAATGCCTACAGGAAGAGGTGCAGCTGCTAATTATTCATCTTTATTGGGACTATCATTGCACCTTGCAGTCATCAAAATGACAAACGTATTCTTATTGAAATGTATTATACGCCAAATTATATGGTTTAAGCCTTGTACAGCATTTTGAACATTCTTGTGGACCGTGATCATCTGTTATATATTTTCTTTTAATAATTTACAGTATACTGTATATCTATTTGAATACATTTGCTATAAGACCCTCTGCTTAGGGGTGTTTTCTATCAATATGTTATTAAGTCAAGTTTATTTATTTAGTCCTTTTAATCACATTACAGTCTCAAAGACCCACATTTCACATGGAAAGAAACTACAACACCTTCACAATTAACTTTTATATTTAATCGATTTACCAATCGCAGTGCTGTCATTTTACAATTGATCCAAAGTTTAGATCAGTTTGTCCTTTAAAAAAAAAAAAACGTCAAACTGACTCTGCTTATAGAACTGTAAATATATGTGTAAAACATATATGCATATTATGAATAGATATTTTATGTGGTTTTGATGTTATCTTAGCATTTCCTTGCACAAAAACCAACAGATAGCAAAGAGAGTGTTTTTCTTTTTTTCTTCTTTTTTTTTTAAACATATATATACAAACATTAAAGTGCTATACATTTTAGGATTTGAAAACGCAGTGGTTCATGGTTTATATTTTCATCAGTATGCTGGAATTATGTTCCTCCAGATGGCAGACTCTCTTATCTGTGGATGACATGGTGGAGGCCCTGGTCAAGAAGCTGGACACTATGAAAGAACTCAATAATACCTACATCTTCTACACCTCAGACAATGGCTACCACACAGGTTTGAGTGTACTTGATGTTTGGTTTATACCTAGTTTGTCTGTGTTGTTCCTTACTTACCAATATTTTGTTGTTATTGTTTCGTTTTAGGACAGTTCTCTCTGCCTATTGACAAGAGACAGCTGTATGAATTTGATATTACAATCCCCCTCTTGGTCCGAGGTCCTGGTATTAAACCAAACCAGACATTACAGGTGAGTAGCAGTTCTGCTTGTATAAGCATAATTATTCCTTTAGAATACCGGTATGTGTGTTGTACTTATCTATGATCCTTTTTTAAACATATGTTTTGTCTTAACTTCCTCTACTATTGCTTCAGGCTCCAGTATTAAATATTGACCTGGCTCCAACCATGCTGGACATATCTGGTGTCAATCTGTCCTATGTCAACATGGATGGACAGTCCTTCCTTTCTCAGATGGTGAGCTGGTTTAATGTGTTTTTTTTTTTTTCTTTCATTTTCCCCTCTTCCTTAATATACATTTAAAAATATCTGTCTTGTGTAAAGGCCCCTTCATTACGCAACGGCACGACGCGGCCCTATTTCCTCATTGAATACACAGGAGAGGGACATGTCCTTTCAGACCCTGAGTGTCCTAAGCTCGGCCCTGGCCTCTCTGTGAGTTGTCCTATCAGATAACACTTCATGTGGTTTGTGGTTTTAACCCGAACATGCAGTTATTTGAGACATGCCACCATTTATCTGTTTTTTTACATGTAAGCGGGAGGTCCAACATGCTAATTGTTTATTTGTATCCCTCCATAGCAATGTTTTCCTGACTGTGTGTGTGAGGATGCCTACAATAACACCTATGCCTGTGTCAGGACCCTTGCAGGCAGCAACCTACAGTATTGTGAGTTTGCAGACAATGAGGTTTGTGGATGGCTTAAATAGTTTAAATTAACTTCACTGCTTGATGAGTGTTGGGGCAGTACAGCTAACTAGCGTACATACTGTACGCTAGTTAGTCTCTCAGCTCAAAGGTTGTGGGTCCAGTCCCTGACATAGGCCTACCTGTTACTTAACTGCTTGTAAGTACTTGTACTGTACCTGGCCTTGGATAAAAGCAGTTACTAATTGCCTAAGTTGTAATTGTAAATTGGATTTAAGTCAACGAACTCTTCTATGATATATCTCCGTCCGTCTGCAGTCATTTGTAGAGGTGTATGACCTGGCGAAAGACCCCCACCAGCTGGACAACATTGTGAAGAAGGTGGATCCAGCTATCCTGCAGACCATGAACCAACGTCTGATCAAGCTCCAGTCTTGTGCAGGTAGTAGCTGCCGGGATCTCAAAGGGTAAATCGTTTGGATCAAGAAGTGGCCCTGTGTGGCTAGAGCTATACTGTATATGGCTGCAACTCTGGTCATTGTCTGTGACCAACAATCCTCTGACCTCCTGGGCAAGGCACTTTTCACCACAAGCACTTTGACATTTTGTGATTAAGATCTTTAATTCTAGATATTTTAGTTATAGCTGCAAATCACAGGACTCATTTTGTTTATAATAAGGTGTTTATGGTAAAAACACGGTTTAGGGACGGTCAACACGGTTAAGAAATATTATGAGTTTTATATACATTACCAAGTTTTTATATACACTGTATGTTGATTTTACTAATGGTGACTTTCAGTGACTTTGCTAATATAGTACAAAGTATAAAATTCTTCTCACATGACTTTAACATTGGAAGTATCAATGTTGAGTCTAGATATAGAAGAAAAGTCTACTGCTCTCCATCATGGTACTCTATTTTTTTCTCTACAATTTGTCTGCCGTGTTGTTGTTGTTTTTTTGTATGGGTTGAAAAACATGCTGTATGCACTTTCATGCACAGTGTTGGGTTCTTTGGGCACAATAATGCAGTTGAGGAGTGTACCTTTTCTGAGGTATTAATTTTGACAGTATGGATATGTGTATGGGTTTTGTTTTTTTTAAACTGCACAAAGCCAAAGTGGGTTTATCTCTTTTTATAATAGTCTCCCATAAAATGAAATTATCTCTATTGCATTTGCATGTATAACACAAACAGTAAATGAGAGCAGTGAAATAGGAAGCTAAGGCCAAATAAGTATTTATCTCAAACTTGGTCTATTCAGTTTGAAATATAATTTCTATTTTATATGCCTCTCATGTTAGACAGTATAGATAGCTGTTATCTGGTTTCTTTATATTGTGGACTTTTAAATCCGGTATTAAAATGTACTTTTAAATTGAAAAGGGAAATGATCAGTGATAATTGTTATGTTTCTAATTAATCTATCAAGGGGAATTTCACTTGGTGAACTTTTTGGGGTAAAAACGTTCATCTTTGCCTTTTACTTTTTTGCACTGGCATTTCCTTATGCCTTAAATGTGAATATGAACTGTGATAAATTCAATAAAAACTAAAAGCATTTCAGTTTTGTTTTTCTTACTGGACAACAAAGCCATTAAAGACAACATCTACCAAATTCATTTTCAGATTTTTCGTACCCAAATCAATTTCAGATGGTTCCGAGTTTTTATTTATTTATGTATTTCACTATCACAAAGAAACAGTTTCATCAGAGGTACTTGTAGACCGCCTTATCCTGCAGGGTCTGAATCTCTAATTTGACAGGGCATTTGTAGAAATGAGAAAGCAGATGTTCTGAGTAACCTATTAAGAAATAAAACTTTTGAGGGGGTAGTTTCTGTAGCATTAACGCACACACAATGAGCATATTGCCTCGCCTCTTTATCACAAGCTCATTGGCAAGGCAGCCATGAAATGTTCCAAAGATGAACCGTCGTACAAACACATCTTCTACCGTTCGGTCAGCTGCACCTTCTTCCCCTTTAAGGTTACCTAGCACAGAAATAAAACACAGTTAGTTGTGAATTACTTTTCACAATTCTCAATAATATTGATATGGTTTGCTGTGTAGGGAAGAAGCTCACTTGTGTGCTGGGAAAGCCATCCTTTGACATGACCTATGTGATGTGGATGCAGTGCTTGTTCGTAGGTCACAGCTCTGTCTCCTTTCCCCACTCTAATACGAGCTGCTCTATTCTGTAGGGAAATAACTGACCAGATTCAAGAGAAACAAATATGGAGATTATATTTCTCTGATACGTGTGGTTACTTGTTACCTTGCAGTTCACTGCAGACACGTGAAGGCTTCGGGCTCCAACGCTTGAGCCTAAAATTGCAGACCTGGCAATGGTTCCCTGAGGAGAACACACAAGACCTCAGTAAACCTTGTGTTGCATGTTGTCCTTCAAGAGTTAACGTTACGTTTCAAATAGATAGCCTATATTATTACAGAACTGTGGGGAAAGGCAAGATGGTCATAGGAATATGCTGTTAATAGGAACTGTTAATCCTCTAGCCAAGTTTATACATGATCGTCAAAAAAACCAGGTAGAATACAACAATTAATGACAACAGTTATATAGATACACATGCTATGCATGATATAATAATAAACATTCTGGTGTAAATAAACAGGTTAAATGACACTTAACCTACCAGCAACATCATGCTTCCAGTGCTGCTCAAGGACGCAGCCATGTTTGTATGCCATATGCAGCAAGAGAAGCAATGGAAAGTTTATGAATATAATGTTGCAATTGGTTGCATTTTTATTCATTTATTGTTAGACCAGTAACTTAGTGTAGCATTTACCATTTTAAAACACTCAACATCCATTCTTTTTTATTATTTTTTATGCATGGGACAGTTTTCAATTGATGTTCTCCACCGGACCATTATTGAAGTTGTACCAACCGGATGTGCAAAATCAACGTTATTTGGCGAACGTATATCTGTACACTTTTAACTACGATTAAACAATTACTGTATTCTTAGACATTTCAGAAATACATTCAAATTAACTAGATCTATCTAAACGTTAACTGTCACAATGGCGTCTCCGCTGGAAATGTCAGAAATGTATGACAACGCTTTGCTAGGGATTTTGCAGCATGTTGGAAACATCCAGGACTTTCTTCAGGTCTATTTTGGATTTCTGTACCGTAAGACGGACTTCTACCGCCTCCTGTCCAGCGCCAACGATCGGATGGGCTTTCCTCCTGGTGTAGCTGAGAAAATGGTCCTGAAGGTAATGTATATCAACCAACTAAGTGTAAAGTTTGTATTCAATGTAATATTTAAATCTGCAAACTAATAGTAACGCAGCTCTGTTCTGTTGATTGTACTTGTTGTGTTGCTTATTATTATCTCAACAGACATTCAGGTCATTTGAGAAGCTAGCAGAACAAGACAGAGAGCGGCAAGCCAAAGATCTGCAGCAGAGAGAGCATTCTAGAACTGTTCCTCCGGCTGTAGAAGAACTGGAGGTCCTTTCTGAGCCGCAACAGGATGAGACGCAACAAAATGCTGAAGCAGCCAATGCCGAGATTTCCCCCTCTGTTGTGGCAGAGCCTGGTTCTTCTGCAACCTCTGCACCAGCGTCAAGCCCTCAGCCACAAGAATGCAGTTCTGCCCAGCCATCTCAGGGAGCACAGGCAAACGCAGCCAGCACACCACCACCAAACTTGTTAGTACCATGTCAGTGCTTTTAAGTCAGTCGATTTGTGGATAAAATACAATTGCACTGTAATCCTCTGCACTGTGCACCTCACTACAATGCCAAACTCAAAGTATTTCAAGGATTGCAAAATCATCAAACTCCGATGTTAATTTTGTGTTTTCCTGCTTCAAGGAGTCAAGAGCAGTTTCAGGCAAACCCAGACAGTTACAATGGAGCTGTGAGAGAGAACTACAGCTGGTCTCAAGACTATAATGATGTAGAAGTCCGTGTCTTTGTTCCAAAAACAATAATAAAGGGTAGACAGGTACATAACAATCTCTTCCACAGTATTTTCCACAGCATTTGACTAAAGCTGTAGTTTGTGTGTTTGAGTGTATAAAATAGCATACAACAAAACAACATACACATGCACATACATGCCCAGTGTTGTGTGTTAACAGGAACAAGCTCAATTTCCCCTTTTGGGTAAATTACTTGCACGCTACACATACTTGCATGCCACTTAAACCTCAAGCCCATTTATTGCAGCTGTATGTAATGCAATGTGTTGTTTTTCTTGCTTGCCATCGGCAGGTGTCCGTTAGCTTGCAGACCAGCAGCATGCGTGTGTCTGTCAGAGAGGGAACAGAAGACAAAGTACTGATGGAGGGAGAGTTCACGCATAAGATCAACACTGAGAACTCCTTGTGGAGTCTCGAACCTGGCCGATGCGTTGTCGTAAGTACTACAGTGTCATTACTTTGTACAGGTAGAAACACCAGGGTCAAACAACTCATGAATTACCCATGTGCACAAATATAATCGATAAATTGTGGAAAATAATTATAAAAATGAAATGATCAACCAAACTTTATATAATCGTCAATTCTGTTAATTTGGCCATGTCTCGGCACTGCACCTGTGTAACACTTCTTTATGGGCACATCCACAATGTTAATTATACTGACCCCTAGTGGTCAGTGGAAATCATCTAAGGACTCAACAATATAAGCCTTGTGATGCCATCCAGATCTTGAGCTCCAATTTAATTTTGCCAAAAATATTAGTCTGGAAAGCCTCAATTCAAAAGCGTTTTCGACCAGGCAAAACAGTTGTCCAATCAGCAGTCAGCTGAAGTTTTTCCTAACTTCTTCCTGGTTTCCACCGGCACTCTAGGTGATGTTTAGCATTCTAATTGGGTGAGATAAAGGTAGATAGTCCGGTGGTGTGTAAGGAAGTCTGATTGAAATATATTGGCACCGCCGAGCGATTTTGAATTTGAATGATACTCATGGCGTAGTGAAACTGGAGTTCTCTAGATCATGATGTTCTCATGACGCTACAGCCATACTGGTTAGAAAGCTTTTTAATAGCTTTTATGGTTTCCTTTGAACCTGCAGAGCAAGTTGTTGAATCAAATCTTGCCAAAGACAGTCGGGAGAAAAGTAAAAACATATTTTCCATTGAGAAAAGGCTTTAGTGTCATTCTTTGCTCTTCTAATAAATTGTAATAAGACTAAAACTGATGCTATTGCTGCGTCTGTTAAAACCTATTAGGAACCGCCATTGTTGTTTTCGCTGTCGGCACACCTAAACCACGGCCATAACTATCAATTTGTATCACCCTGATTGGTCAGATCAGTTGTTACTCGGACTCAGTGACAATGTTTTCATGCTCTCCAAACTGATTCTCTTTAACAAAGTTAAACTGAAGGTCACAATCGCACCCCTATCTTGAAGGAAGGACAGTAAACTGACTCTTGTTAAAGTTTGAGAACACCACCTCAATACGCCCTAGGCCATGAATCTAATTACAAAGTATTCAAAATGAAAGAGAATAACACTGTTGCACATCTGCCTTATTTGCTTACCAGCTGTCACTCAGCAAGTGTGGGGAGGTTTGGTGGAATGCAGTACTGAAAGGGGAAAAGGAGATTGATATAAACCAGATCAACCGTGAGCGCTCCATGGCATCTGTTGACGAGGAGGAGCATGCAGTCCTGGACAGGCTGACCTTTGACTACCATCAGAAGTTACAGGGAAAGCCACAGAGTCACGAGATGGTGAGAATCAAGATGAATTCTTACGAGCCTTGTTTTCCGGGTAAGGATTATAAGTAATACCAAGCTAAAGACAAACTTCAATGGCAATATCCACTGAAAATTGTCCTTAGTCTAAGACTAGACTGGTGCCTAAGACTAATGTCTGTCCAGAAAACATGGCGGTGTGCGTGTGCATTCCTTAAATCATCTGTCTTGCTTCACAGAAGGTGCATGACATGCTAAAGAAAGGCTGGGATGCTGAAGGCTCACCGTTTAGAGGGCAGCAGTTCGACCCCTCCATGTTTGACATCCCTCCCAGTGCTGTGCAGTTTTAAGGCACACGCCAATACAAACGGAGTGGTTACAGATGATTTGCCAGTTATTTGCAACAACTATGTATTTTATTTACAAAGTTGTGAAGATTAAGCATGGATTTGTGTGGAGGTAAATTGATAAAGAAATGTTTCTTTTATTTTGTTTTTGTGAAAAAATGTTTTGTTGCTGTTTTCTGTTGAACTCTTCAGTGCCTGCCTCTTAATTTATCCCAGTAAGTGATTATAGATCTGTCTCATTTCCCATCTTTTTGTTTGCAGAGCTTTTGTTTTTGCAGCATCTAAACATGATTATAGCTTTTTTTAGATGAATCAGCCACTTTGGACCTCCAGAGAATCCTCTCATATGTACTCTCCTTTTTTAGAGACATTGGCTGGACATTGGTATGATTCAAGGGTTTGGTTCATTTCCCCTGTTGTTACTTTGTTTGTTAAAATGTGTGTATGCTTAAAACAATAAACTACACATGACCTCAGTACAGTAATGATCAAATACTGTAGATAACCAGGTCGTATGCTTTCTTGTACACATTAGGCTATAGCATACACATTCAGCTGGATTACACAACTACACCCTTGGGAAACCTACCTAAAGCTTCATGGATCCAAGTTGCTGACATGACCTTAAACAATCAATGTTATTGAATGACCTTATAGTAACATATTTGATTATGAATGCTGACAAAACACCAGACAGTTATGACTTACTTGGATTTCCTACCAGCAGGCGAGGGTTTAAAGGTGTTTCCTTTATTTTTTTCAGAGCACCAGCTCACATCTGTGCGTGGACGGACCGTTAATGAACAGAGTTACAACAGAGGGCATGTGACGTCATTATCTGCTCTCACGCAATTAGCTTACTTCATTTTCGATGAAGTCAGAATTGTTTGAAAATAGTTGTTTCCGTGCGGCGGTATTGAGGTTTGACTAAGGCTAGTTAAGCAATCGTAGTGGCTGCTGTGGGTTATCTCGATTCATCCGCGCAAGGACCGGCATGTGCACCGCATGTACAGTTGGCAAATCAAATAGCCATCCTCGTGATGTCCTTAAACATATCGTGTTTGCTTACACACCTTACGTGTGTAAGCTGTAGAATTAGGTTTAGCGCCTTCTATCTGCCACAAAGAGCTAGTGATTTGGGTCATTTTGACCCGAAAGACATCACAAAGGTTAAAGCCCCTTTCAACCATCCTACGACTGAGATTATGACAGGAAGGTAGGCCTTATAGCCTATTGATTGACAAAATCCACTACATATTGTAAATTCAAGAGGATTGTTTTTTGTAACCTATGAACATGCATTACCTGTTAGTATGAGCTGTAGGCCTTTACACTGTAAATAGGCCTATACACAGTGGAACTACTGTATAAAATATAATGGACAACAATGAAAACAACAATAAACTGCACAGAACGTTCACACATAGCATTATTCTACGAATATTACCAAACATTTTAATTTGAGCCCTGAGATTTCATGTTATCCTATTGTTCTAATGGACACACTCAGTGAGTGTGTCATTATTCTGTATCAATTATGATGACAGACGGTCAACATGAAATCTCATTTTGTGTGTTTGTGTGTATGTATGTGTGTGTGTGTATATATATATATATATATATATGTGTGTGTGTGTGTATATATATATATATATATATATATATATAGAGAGAGAGAGAGAGAGAGAGATGTGTTTATTGGTTTTGTCACCTGTTTATAAGCCAATTTCAAAAGATGGGTAACAATATTGACTTGAGTATACATTTGCCTATAAATCACAGGTATTTCCAAAATCCTGCTTTAAAGTATGCAGCTGAAAAACACAATGCATATGGTATACGCAATTTACAAGGTTTTTTTTAATTGAAATTAAGTACAACTCTACGAATCATTGGCGATGTATTCATATCACCCTTTCATTAGGCTACGACAACGTAAAACAGACAATTACCCCTTCCTATCTAACCACACGTCTAACCGGAGATCCACGCTATAGCTTCAAGCAGATCTCGCGTAACAGCTCCCCTGCAGAGCAAGGAACAACGCTGGGCTGCAGACACTTGCGCTCCAAGGAGTTTGAGGTGGGCGGAGATTGGGGTCCTCTAGTCCGCAGCAAGACCGTCTATTTCGGGCTTGGACTGATCGAAGGAACATAATGGCAACGACTACCTGTACACGTTTTACGGACGAATTTCAGCTATATGAAGAACTTGGCAAGTAAGACGCTGTTATGTTATCTTTGCTATTAAAATCTGTTAAGTTAGCGACAGTACATTTTGCGTGGGACGATGGAACATTTGCAGATATAGGCTATGAGATAGGTGAAGCTGTGTTTTAAGAATAATAATAATAATAATGCTGTAGCTTTTGCTGTTGGCAGTTAAATTATGCTGACTGTTTATTATGACCGATGTCAGACGTGAGCTGGGTTTTTCATTAACATGCAGCCTGTCCCCGCGTGCTCCGATGCACTTAAAAGTGTTTCCAGCATCGCCTTGGTTGGCTAATGGGGACATATAGGCCTAATTTAGTACATATGCTAATCAGTACATAATAACTGATACTTAATCAGCACTCATGTCTGTTTAGTTCAACAGAAACAAGGCCGGGAATGTTACAGGCTTTCTTGTAATTCAATCTTTTTTTTATTTCCATGATGATCATGAGAGTACGACATAAACGCTGCTGTATGTATGTGTATATTTTGTAAACGAGGAAATGAACAGGATAAAGTGGCACAGCGTGAAAAGTGGACTTTGTATGTGACTGTCAGGTTGTGCGTGGGTTGAGAGGTTCTCTCTCGGGCATGGTTGCCTTACAGGAACATTTATTTTAGTCCTCAAAACACGTGTCCAAGTGCAATGCATTTGGATCTTCTGAGTTCCCCGGAAATTCAGATGTTTCATACAGATAGCACACACAAGGATATTATGCTTTGGGTTTTATTTCCCATTTCTTATCGAAAAAAGGACCCTGTTGTTTTAAAGACAGTGTTGGTATTGTTCTTTAGGCTGTGTGTGGGACGTGATAAGTTGGAGACAACAGTGTCCCTGCAGCTTCAGCATCTGCTGGCTCTGATAACAGAACAGTATTACTGTTTTTGTTCATGTGTCATGCGTGCGGTATATGTGCGCGCTAGAGCGACAGTGAGAGAGAACGAGGCGCAGGGTGGGCGTATTTTAAATAGACGATTAGCTGAACAAAGAGTGATATCAGTGGGTTATTGGGGGTGAATTAGGCCTGTATGTCTGTGGGTAAAGGTAGAGAGAAAGAAACGATATACGCGCTTTATGTCTGTGTTTGCTGGTTTAAGTGTTGTCTTATGAGCTTAGAGTCAGTAAAACCTATCCTTGGCACTTCTGCTTACTGCTAGCCTACTTAAATTACACATTTCATTGACTTAAGCTGGCCTGGTTAATAACCTTTTATGTGGGCGCTGTGTGCCTTTTTGGTTCTGCTTAATAGCCACATCTCAGTTTAATGTTAGTTCTATTAGAGAAACATAAGTATCTTATTGCATAACAATACTGAGATGGGCTATATTTAGCCTAGAAAAATGACAGAGGTAGTTATTTATGTGCTTCTCTGCTGAATGCATTATGCAAACCTGTCCCAAAATAGCAGTATACTATATACACACACACAAGTATGATTTTGTTCTAGTTGCAGAGCTGCCTAACCCACATTAGAGTGACACTGAAAGGATTCTTTACTTTTGAATCCACTGAGAATTCCCAGGCTGGGTATGTGTGTTACATGGTGTCCAGGCATGTTGGCTTCAGGGACACACTCAGGGCCAATAATGTTGCCCCCCACCCCCTCCGAGATGCGCTCAAAGCCGATGTCATGGCAGCTGACCATGCCTCCTCCTATGTCTCCTGTCTTTGTTTCCCAGGGGAGCTTTCTCAGTGGTGCGCCGCTGTGTCAAACTGTGCACAGGCCAAGAGTATGCCGCCAAAATCATCAACACCAAAAAGCTCTCGGCCAGAGGTGAGCCACGGCCCCCCCGGAGGGAAACGGTGGGGGCGGTGGGGGGGTTGTTGCGGGACGCAGAGGACACATGTATCTCTGCATGCCGCAGGGACAAGCGGGGGTGTCAGGGCGAATGCTCATCATTCCACTGCCTGTGTTTCTTCCAGATCTACAAGATCACATTATCAGATTTTAGCAAGCGTTTTGATTTGCAGCGCGTGAAGCGCTCACATCTGTCTCCTCTGAGAGAGGCAGATGACAGGAGAGGACAAGGGGGTTAGCCTACCAGGAAGATGTGAATCTGGCCTATATCTGTGGCATACACAGTGTTTCAGTCAAGCCTTTATGAAGACATTTCATGTCATTAACAGTGTCCCTCTATCTCTCTCTTTCTATCTCTCTCTCTTTCTCTCTCTCTATCTCACACACACACACACACACACACACACACACACACACACACACATACTGTACACACACATTGATCGGTATTGTATGTAAGGAAGAGAGAGCTGCCCCTTTAAATGTGTGAGTGAATATGACTCAGCAGGAGACTGCTATGGGACCCTGGCACCTCACTCTGTGGGCAGCTAGAGTACAGCAAACAGGATAAGTAATCAAGTTAAACTGGCATCTCATGAAGACACGCCCTTCACTTTCTCTCCTCTGCTCTCCTCTCCTCTCCTCTCCTCTCCTCTCC
>JAODUG010067542.1:0-13817 GCA_027564795.1 Aphredoderus sayanus
ACAAGGTGTGTGTTTGAAACACAAGGACAACATGAAGAGTAAAAGGCACAAAAAAACTACATAAATACATGAAGAAACAATTAATAAATAAATAAATACACACAGCAATGCCAATTGAAAAACACATAAATCATACACAATCAGATGGTGCCGCCGTGTGGCCAAAAACTAGATTTCTGAGTACATTACGAGGGTTAAAACTATCTGTCAGGAGGTCAGATAACATTCATTCTTATTGGCTTCATATCTTTTTCTTTTTCTTTTTTGAAAAGAAAGGACAAGACCAAGACAAAACATAACATCAACAACTTATCAACAACTTGGCTTAGTGTTCTATATAAAGCATATAAAACATATTTTGTAAACACTTTCTATAAAGGTCATGTCTATATAATGCTCCATGCATACATTCATTCATACGCAAATATTTTAATTCTGGGTGATGACATCACCAGCCTCACCACTTGTTTCAAATTGACTGCGTTTAATAACGCTTCTTGTATTAAATTTGCTTCCTCCCGTAGTGTCCTGCGCATAGAATTGTAATACTTTTGCACATTTCTTTTTAACTTTTTGCAAGACTAGCAAGCATCATATCAGAAAAATGGCACAAAAAAAGAAAATATTTCATTAGTATTCCATTAAATGCCTTACCTATGGCTTCGTACCTTCTTCAATCAATTCACAACTTCTAATGTTTTTATTGAATAATAATCATAACTGTAATAATCATTAATATATTAATATTCATGGAAATTAGCATAGGCCTATATTATTTGATGGGGGGTGTTAAGGGACCTGGATAATGGATAGGGGAGCGCTGGCCCAAAAAAGGTTGAGAACCACTGTAGTAGGCTATTGATCAACTAGAAACTTTCTGGGTTTACCCATATCTTACTGTTGCTAAAAATTGAAAAATAAGATTTTAGATCCCACCATTAACCATTAGTTAAAATACATTAAATAACTGCCACTGATGGATGAAGCTGACAAATGTATGGTCTTGTAATGCACTATGCATCATGGTCTAAGATTTTTGGCTTATCATGTGATAATCTAGTATAACCATTAGTTAAAATACATTAAATCAACAGCTTGCGTTAGAAACATTACTATACACTCTAATGCTGTTTTTTTATATGAGTATAACAATTATTATAATACCTTATAATTGCATAGTATTGCATAGTATGAAATCACAAAATGCCCTATTACATTTTCCTTATTTCTTTATTTAACATTTATTCTGTACTGAATATGTTACTTTGTGCATTGTGCTTGTGAAACAGTTTGTGCATGTAGAAGCCATGTTATATATCTAGTGAATTTTTATAATTACAAAGAATTCTGGCATATGGTCCTACAGTAATAGCCAACATGCCACAACAACACGAGAGAGAGAATTAGCCAGAATAACCCAAATCACTAGCTCTTTGTGGCAGACAGGAGGCGCTAAACCTAATTATACAGCTTACACACACATATGATGTGCACTGCTGGCACAACAAGGTGTGAGTTTGAAACCTGAGGACAACAGGAAGATTATAAGGCACACAACAACAACAAAAATACATAAAGAAATAGTTAATAAAGAAATAAATATACACAGCAATGACATTTAAAAAACACATAAAATCATACACAATCAGATAGCGCCCTCAGGTGGCATCATACGATAAAATTAAGGACATCACCAGAGTTAATATTGTAGGTGTAATAAACTGTTGCACTTTCAAGACACAATTGTCAAAAAAGACAAAAATATTATTACCAGACATTTTAACTTTCAATTTTGTAATATTTTTTATACATTTGACCAGGCAAAAACCAATAATTACCAGCTAACGGAAACTTTGCTGCACTACATTAAATCACCTTAATCACACTTAGTACAACATCTATGTATCAGTTTAGTATAAAGATGAGCGTCTGAGTTTTTGATGGTATAAAAACATACCGGGATTTCTAAATACCCCAGAATACCATAATATCTTGATACTGATTAAGCATTTCTGTTACAAAAGAAAAGTAAGAAACTGTGTAGGACAAGCAAAAATATCAATAACATTAGAGACATTTATATACATGTTATGTATGTTAATTTAAAAAAATATTTTTTATATGAATAAATGTATGGAACTTACATTATACACTGTAAACTAATTAAATATATCTCTGTCTCACACTCAAGTCTGTACCATGTCAACATGAACTATCAAAGACAATACTGCCTGTTTTAATACAAATAAGCATGCTCAACATACAGGCATGCATGCACCCCCATATTTGGGTGAGTGTGTGGTGACTTGGCTGAGTGAGTGGACTTATTATATTTCAAATTGTAATCATAGCTGCAGTACTGATACCCCAGGTACTGATAGCCCAACACTGATCCATCTGAACATGATACTGACCTCGTAAGCATTCTTGATGTTGAGTGGCTGGCCTGTGGCTGCCACATGTCCCACAATGCCCTTGTTCCACTCCAGGCGGATGCAGCTGTTGGAAGATTCCTCCAGCGTGGAACCCTCTGCCACGTCAAACAGTCGGCTGACCAGAAACTTCCTGTTGGAGCTGTCCTCACCCACCTGGGAAACACACAGGGGCATGAAGTGAGGTCATGAGTATGTACTACAATAAATGTGCTGAGTGTGCAGCTGGACCGATTGAGTGTATAGGTCTACACCACTAGAACGTGCGTTGCATTTCACAAAGAATGCTTTGAGCTGTTATGGAGCATCACTCTGTACTTGCCAGGAACAGCGAATAGCGGTCTGCAGCGATTAGCTCGTTGATGTGCAGGAAGATCTTGTGGCACAGCGTGGTCACGTCCAGGTGGCTGGACACGTCTCTGACCAGCGCCAGCAGCCTGGCACAGCGGTCCCCGCCGCCGGGGCTCATCGCTCCGCCCCCACCGCCCTCGCCCATCGCCAGGGTGCGCACGGTAGCCGACTCGCGGTCCGTGTCGCTCAGGAAAGTCAGCGATCCCTCCGAGTCCTTGACTACGATCGGCCGCAGGGGACGGTCAAATTCAGACGCGGAGATCTTGCGAGTGGGCGTCCCAGGGGCCGGGCTGGGGGCGCCCAGGGATGGTGACGGGCAGCGGCTGTCGTACAGGCTCAGGGTAGGGGGCAGGATGGACGATGCAGTGGGAGGCAGGGGGCAAAGCTCCAGGGAGGTGTGGCTTGCTCGCTGGAGGGGAGGGGTCTCTCTGGGGGATGGCTGGATGGTGTGGACGCGCTCAGAGAACCAGGCGTTCACCATCTCCCTGGCAACACAGGCAGGAGAGCAGGAGACATAAAGGTGGTAAGACAACCCTCATGATGTCCTTAATTTTATCGAATTATGCCACCTGAGGGCGCCATCTGATTGTGTATGATTTTGTGTGTTTCTAAATTGTCACTGGTGTGTGTATTTATTTCTTTATTAATTATTTCTTTATGCATTTGTTTTTTTGTGTGTCTTGTAAAGGAGCTATGTAGTTACTTGTTAGAAATGCCATAGACATCCTTCAGCACAGTGAGTGCGCTCAGGATGACAACCCCTGCCTCTATATAAACCCATTTACTTTACATCTTTCCAGCTATCCAAAGATAGCCAACTGGTACCCAATCAGGGCCTTTTTGCCTGTCAATCACATGAATGTCCACACACAGCTATAACAGGTTTGTAAATGGTCTTCACAAACGACACAATGGCAGAATATGCAAATACAAGAGGCGGTGGGATTTGTTGATTGTAATTTTTTGTACTTTATTTCGTTCTTTTTTAGTTAACTCTCTTTTAAACTCTTACAGCCTACATTCAGCAGCTATTCGGGGATATGAATGCATTGTTGCTTGAAACATGAGAAGGGGAACACACAAGGAAATGAAGTATAATGTGGCTGGTGCCAACTTGGCCACACTGTTCCACATGGTCTTGATATTGTAGCCTAATGCGTTAATGTTGTGGCTGTGGGTACAAAACTCAACTTTATAAATTGCTTCTATAATAAGGTTATTAAAACAAATTAAAGATATTTACACGTGTCAAAAAGGAATGTATGAATCTGTGTATGAACAGTAAATCAAAGGAGTACATACATTATTCATCAGCAATCAATATTTAACCCTCATGATGTCCTCTGGGTCAAAATGACCCAAATAACTAACTCTTTGTGGCAGATAGAAGGCGCTAAACCTAATTCTACAGCTTACACACACATATGATGTGCACTGCTGACACAACAAGGTGTATTTGATTGGGTTAAAAGGCACAAAAAAACAAGACAAATACATAAAGAAATAATTAATAAAGAAATAAATACACACAGCAATGATAATAAAAAGAACCATACAATCATACATAATCAGACGGGCCGGCCTAGTGGTTCAAGACTATATTTTAAGGGCATCACGAGGGTTAATCAACTCAAAAAATACAACTTGCACACAGACAGTAAAACAGACAGTAAGTATAGAGCAGATATAGAATAAAGCAGTAATAATTAATCACATTAAAGCAGTTCTCAATCCACACTAAACGTCCTGAAACTGCAGGAAAAACAGCTGCTTTTGGTTCCAGCATCAAACTGTCAGCCCTTAGGTCACAAGTTTATATTCTTTCTACTCTTGAGCTGGCCTTAGTGTCAAGTCAAAGCTTATAAAGGGTATTGGCCATGAAATTAACCATGGCCAATTTGGACCAGAGCTAATTAAATCAAATCCAGCAGTTTGTGTAGCATAGTACATGTGAATATGTGTCCAGTGCAGCATACCAGTGTGTAAAAACCCAGCCAGGTTTAGGTCCTGAACCATCTATTGAGCATCTCCCTGCAGAGCAAACCCTAATGTATCCAGCGATCGTGGGCTGAATCAATACTGTCTCAAAGGGAATACCACCCCACCACAACGCCATAATAGCTGATGTGGGTAAACCTCACAGTGTGTGGGGACCCAATCGACTTCTATTTTCTGTCGTTGTAATGGGGTCAAAATAGCTAGAGAGTAGAAAAATCACACAAGAAACAGTAGGTCACTGACTACTTCTGGCAGTGAGACTGCAGTTTTCTTATAGAAAATATAGTCAAACATGACCTGGAATAGATCATCTTGCCATTAAGGCATGGAAAGAAAGATGTGTTGCTGTGACAAGTTAAAGTTGTTAATGTCTTGGATGTAGTCTACTTCACCGAATGTACACAGGCTGTCTTGTCAAGTCTTGTGTTTGCTAACCCAACTATATTAGAATCTAATATTGCAATGATTATAACCTGCTTATTCTGACTGATCTGTAGTATATGCTACTATTTGCCATACTAAGCTGGGGATGTTTTGAGACATATGGCGCAAAGAATTTGAAGGTTCAGTATTGTGATCACTGAGAGCCCATTCAACAGTAATGGAATTAAACCCATTTATTGGCAGTAATAAAAGTTAATGATTAAAGAGCTCTGCTCTACTCTATGTGCAGTTACTGAATGTAGGATACAGTCAACAGAGGTCATCTCACAGAAAGCTGCTGCAAAAAGTGCACAATAAACGGGGCTAACAGGAAATCCCAACAGATAGGATCTGTGGGAAGTAGAAGATCCCCACAGCTCTCTGGAACCCAAACAATGCCGAATCTACCTGTCCACTGACACACACACACACACTACACACATACACATACAGATACACATACACATTGCGCCTCACAAGAGCTGAAACAGAAACAAAACCGATTTCGCAGGATGTAAGATCCCAGGCATACAAACAAACTCAACCAAGGGTGCCATCCTCCCGTTCGCACGCAGTTTACCTCGACGCCTTCCGGATAAAGTACGAGTGAGCGAACTCTTGGTGGTCGTCCAACCACGCTTCTGTTCTCTCGCATTCGGGGGAGTAGCAGTGATCTTCCATAGCGATAAGAGGTGATTCCTTTACGATTCATGTGAGGATCATCTAGCAGAGTCGGTAAAAGCAATATCGGTCACTTTAGTTGGGTTTGGGGGCGGGGTGCACACATAAAAAAAAAACGAGAGACGTTTTGAGCGCTTCCTACATGGTGCGCACATGTGGGAAGACCTCGGTGAGGAGTGAGATTGTTGTCCGCGCTGCAACATTGCCACCTCCTCCTCTCTCTCTGTCTCTCTCTCTCTCGCGCTCTCTCTCTCTCTCTCTCTCTCTCGCGCTCTCTCTCTCTCGCTCTCTTTCTTCATTCAGGATAAATGTTGACACAACAACGAATATCCGTTGGCTACTTGTTATCTTGGTATACGCACACATATCAGATGTATACTGTGTAGGCCTACTTATAGTCCTGCTATGATGGGGCTGAATCATATTCTTATGATCAACCCATGAAGTAGTGTGGCCCTTGTGCGTTTTCCTAAACTCAAACTAATCAGGCGTTAGGCAACATAAAGAAAAGTATTAACTTCATATTTCAGAGTCACAGAACGATTAAGGATGCCAGTTGCACACATGCACGTACGGCTGACGCGCACCGTTGTCATGTTTGACGGCGTAAGACCAAACAGAAATAAAATGCACCGTAAACATTTCAAAAGAGAATAGAAAGGCTACTGTTATTTTGTGAATGCCGAATTAATTGGAATCAAGGCGGTATTCTCTACAGCTACTGACGGTAGCTTAATGCAGTCTGGACAAACAATTGTGACAGGCATAAGGGATGACTTCATCTGGAGCCGTACATTCTTACAGCTGGGCGCGTGTGAGGCGTGTTCTGGTGCCTAAAAGTGATTCCCAGATAAAACCTAATCTCGTGGGCTTTCGCGGACGGCAGACTGTTATCGCACAGTCGACTACAGTAGGGCCTACAGCTACTTTTCTCTGGATCAGTCAAAACATCATGACCGTGATAATAGCAAATGTGTCTTTTTGATACATAGACACTAACAGAATAATCACTATTGTGGCTAAATAAATGTTTCATAGCTTTAGCAGTATGCTGCTAAAGCAGCTATTGTTTTCAATGTTAGTGTAGACATTATGTTTGGTAGGCTTGTGTCTAATATCCTTGTTTATATATCGAAAATATTAACTAATGGGTTAGCCTATATTAAAACATCAATATATTATCTCTTTAATTATTCTTCTGATTCTGCATAATAGTTCCTGCTATGTGCCCTATAGATAACCGTAAAATATAATATATAAAAAATAAATGTAATATCTATAAAAAGCATTAATTCAACCCGCGGGATCACTTTTCATCGGAGAATCTCTTTTGGGCACGACATCTGTCGCCATCCAGTTTAAAAACACGCGACTTTATCTTGTGTAGTTCACGTGTTGTCTACGTGCACTCTACGTGTCTAAATGTAACACGTATACAACACCTTTGTTTGGAGTTTGTGCTAAAAACAGGATTCCTATTCCCTGTATGCTATAGAGATTGAACTCAAGTTGCCATATGAGCACCCCATGAAAATGACTATGCATATTCGAAAAAATTACCAATATTGTGCAACTTATTTGCAATGCACATAATGACAATTCTAACTGCAATTGCAAGATTGACGCACGAAATGTGACTCTCAGTTGTGTTGTTGCATCCCCATATGCTCAACTTGCCTCCCCAGCTCACCTGATGCTCACTCAGTGTGCTCAATGTTTTCATGGTTTTATTGATGCATTCAGATGTTCCCCATCTGCCCCAACACCAAGGTCTTTCCAAGCTGCCATCTCTTCCAAGCTGGACCTCAGCCCCTCTGGAAGTATTGTCTTACCAGCAGATGGCCTGGGGGTCCCCACATGAGACAACACACCATCAATGTGCTGTCAGGCATGATCCCAACCCCCTACCCCAACAGACAATATTAGTATGCACAAATGCATATCCACACATTGAGCGGAAGGAAAACTCATGTACGTGCAGCACATACGCACACACACATGCACACACGCACGCACACACACACACTTATGTCTATTCCCATCGGTCCATTGGTTATAGCCAAGAAGATATAATTGAAAGTGTCTTTCCCCAGAGGTAAAGATGGGGAGAAGGGGTGTGAACTTTATTTTTTATGTGTGTATATCATTGTGTGTGTTTGTTTGTATACTGTATTTGTTTGTGCAGGGGAAGTTGGGAATTGACGATGTGTGCATTCCTCCTAAATCAGTAAGGTTATGGCATCACGTGGTCAGATAAATCACCACTGTCCTTGCATCCTCCAACAGAAACAAATAACACACTTTCTTCAGCTTCTTCAAGTCAGTTTTTGCTTATACATTACAATAAAATTAATATTTCACTTTTATATGTAAAACGTCACCTTCACATACAGTGTACCAATTTCCTTAACATAAGGTTACTTAACTTAACCATGGGTTTGTTTCTGTGCACAGCACTTAGCTAAGAGACAGTATAGACAGGAGGGCTGACCATCCCTTCAGTCAAACACAGCCATCCTCTTCCACACAGTAATACCCTCTCCTAGATTAAACAGACCAGCTCCTATTGTAAACCCACCCATACTAACCTCTTTCAGATAGCCAAAAATGTCAAACGTTCCATACACACTCCTATTGTGTCGACAGGCAATGCACCAAACACATTGACACAGACACAAATGGCTGTCAGGTCAGAATGGGTCAGCCATGGAAGGCAGTGAGCAATGAGGTGTACATACGTTTTGAAATGGAGAGCGAAAGAGAAAAGAAGTGAAAAAAGCCAGCTACAATATAAGCACCATGCCTGAGCAAGCCTTACATAATGCACAGCAGTATAATAACTGACAATTAAATTATTCATCAAATCATCACTTTTTAAAAGGCTCAACTGAACTTCTTAGTGTACGGTTTATTGCTAATGTATACTTATAATATTGTATGGTATCTCCCATATAACTGAGCTACCCTTAATGCAGCAAATTTATATTTTTACTTGTTCATTATGGATTCCTAAAGATCTACAATTCTGGCTACACGTATGTGGTTTGGTACCACAAAATAGCCACTTGAGGAGATATAACATTTTATAGGCATCACTTCACCTCCGAGTAGGGTTATTTGTGTGCAGGGCTGGGTGTAATGGCTTCCCTTCATCTAGCAAATGTTTGAGAGGACACAGACATGCTTCTGCACAGTGTCAGAAGAGAGCACAGGGTCACTAGAAAGAAATCTAACAAGCAAGACAGAGTATGAGGGATAATATAAGACACAAAGCTAAAGCTAGTTTTATGTCATAGCAGAGAACTTTGCAAAATGTCATGAGAGTTCAGTAGATGTAAATGTGCAATTAAATAATATGTCATTTTTGTGTATATATAAAGTGTATGACTTTAAGGGCAGTAAGTTGTCGGTTTCTGTTTGTGAAAACAAATGTCCCTGGTTTGTCTCAAATGGTCTCTACTAGAATGTTAAGTGTACTGAAGATGACCAGGGATAAGGGGATTGATGTTCTCAAATCCTAACAAAAATGCAATTTCCTGACCAGCTGAAAGCAAAAAGCAGAATTTCCAGTCCCACAAAAAATAAAAATCTGTAACGCTTTGCCACTGCCGACCTAAAACAGATATGCCTTTGTGAGACACAGAGTTTCAATTTGGAACACAGTTGCAGTACTTTCCCTCCCTCCAATTAATAAACAGTTCCAATCAATTCAATGTGCCTTTTAGTAAGTATAAGAACTGATGTATCTGTCTATGTATGTATATAACCTAGCCTATGTATAGTCTTACAGAATGTAGCATACTTTCAGGGAAGTTTGTTCAAACATCAGCAAAGAGAGCAACATATTCGCCCAGAACTTTGCTATTTTTCCTCTGCCATCAGAATTTTTGAGTGATGCCTCAATTTGCACCCCCTTCAACCCGTAGAGGATAATGAGGCATGATGACTTCTTGATGAGCATTATGCAGATGAACATCTGTAGTTGTTTTGATGAGACATCATTACACCTACACCTCAACGACCATAGTTGCAAGATTGGCATTTGTATAGCATGGTGAATACATTACTGGAGATACATCTAGAAAACTTTTATCTATGAATATGTCAAAAGTCAAAAGCACGAGCAGTGATTGTGTGGGCATTACCGATGGACACAAGCTGTTATCAGATTCATACAAACCTGCATGCCTCCATTACCATACCGTAGCATGCACTGCCCAGAGTCAGACATGCAAAGTGTGAGTGAAAAAATGCATTTGGTTTGATTTGATGCATCAAGTCATCAGATAGAAGAGGAAGGTGTTGATAAAACACAATGAAGCAACGAGAACATGGTCCAGAGAGTCCAGAGAGTTTGCGTCGCCTTGAAAACATCATGTGAGATCTCAACTTTGGGAACATGAAGCAATTTTATTATTTTGTTGTAAGGTAAAAGTTTTTTTTTTAAGAATAAGCATTTTGGCCTTAGCTAGATTCTCAAACTTTGATGAAACTTTTTCCATTTTTTGCACATTAGTATACCACATGTTATAGCGCTGTTTAATAATAACAACAATTATTGACAAGCAATAATAACTATGTAGCACTACAAGGGCTCACAATTACTTTGGAAAAGTAAGTGAGTAATGTACAGCTGAAACTGCTTCTCAGAAACCCAGACCAAAATTCACTTTGTGAATAGACTCTGGAGACGCTCCATTGGGCACGCACACACACACACACACTTTATCTTCCTCTCTCAGCTTAATCTATCATACCTTCTACATCACCACATATCATCCCCTACTAACTTTCATGCAAGCCATTTAACCCTTGAATCCCTTGGGTCCTTAATTTTATCGAATTATGCCACCTGAGGGCGCCATCTGATTGTGTATGATTTTGTGTGTTTTTAAATTGTCACTAGGGTGTGTATTTATTTATGTTTTTGTATTGTTTTTGTGCCTTTTAACCCTCCTGTTGTCCTCGGGTTTCAAACTCACACCTTGCTGTGTCAGCAGTGCACATCATATGTGTGTGTAAGCTGTAGAATTAGGTTTAGTGCCTTCTATCTGCCACAAAGAGCTAGTGATTTGGGTCATTTTGACCCTGAGGACATCATGAGGGTTAACAACATTTGGTTTAGTTTTGTCCCGTCATGTATGACTGATTTTGTATGTTTCCCCTATTTCTTTTTCCTTCTTTCATTTTTTTTTTTAAATCAAAATCTTTTTTGATTTTTCTTTTTCTCCCTAGTTTTGTATTGTCCTGTTTGTTATATTATCAATCTTGTCATAACACTTGGGGGGTATTCCATCATGCCAGATAAAGGAAAATACAAGATTATTTCGCTTGACTCGCTATTTTAAGTGATAGTCACATTCTATTCCTGTGGTTAATAAAATGTCCTGCTCAGTAACCAAGAGAACTTTGCATCTGATCTAGCCTGCGGAAAGGGGGCGGGGGTTAAGAGCAGTCTCTTCTTTGCCTGACTAATCACAACTGCCTTTTCTATCATCACAATATTGCTAATGTAGCACAATACCCCTGCTGAGTATATGCACCGCTATCTCCTTGTCTTTTTGTGATATATTTCAAGTGATCAATCGATGTTCAACAACATCTAATCAGGGCTTTTTAAAACTGCACACATGCACATAAGGGTCTGCTCTACCAGACCCTTACAACGCATTCAACCAGCCCAAGTTCTTCCATGTAACCCCCCTCCTTCGAGACCTACACTGGCTCCCCATTGCAGCTCGCATCCAATTCAAGGCACTGGTGCTGGCATACAAGGCAGTACATGGAATGTCCTGAAGCTTTCTCCAAGCAATGGTCCGGTTTCAGGCTCCAAAAAGAGCACTTCATTTTACAACATAGGCTGGCCGGCTCACTCATCGAAGTCTGGCCTATTCTCCATCATGGTACCCCAGTGGTGGAATGAGTTTCAGCAACAGTCAGAACTGTGGAAACACTGCCCATCTTCTGTAAGAGACTCAAGACACAGTCCACCTTGGCATCTTTGAACGTCTCTCTACCTTCTCATACTCTTACCTCTTGCGCTAACTAAATTGCAATTATAATTGTTTGCAGCTGTACGTTCTTAAAATGATTAAACCCATGTCTAAATTGAAAGTGCTTGTAAGTTGTCGTTCCTAATTAGCATAGGTAAATGTCCCACCAAGCCCCATAAAAGGGCATGAGACTGCATGGTCGTGTTAACCTCATGACACCTTCCTGATGTCGTGAGCTTCAGTTTGACTTCGCCATAAGAACTAGTCTGGGGAGCTTGACATCGTTGATCTTGAGACAGGATAACAATTGTCCTGACCAATCAACGTCGTACTGATAGCTATGGCCGTGGTTTATGTGTGCCAACAGCAAAAGCGGGTAGGGTATATCTGCAGAGCGCATGTCGGGGGTGTTACCTGATATTAGGCGTTCCAAGATATCTAGTAACAACCATTGATGTTTTTCAGTGGTTGGCGTGTGCATTAATGAAGAAACATTTCAGGGTCAATAATGAAGACATCGGTAAGTGCTTGCATATGACAACCTCTAGCTATACGTATATTTAGTTAACGTGTTCACTAAGTTGATTTTTAATATATTAGGGTATGGATATATTATAAATCTGATATTCAAAAAGCTTGCTAACTTAACGTTATAACTATAGTGTAGTGTAGTCTACAACATAATTCCTATTAATTCATCAGAACTTTTTTTTTTTTGCTACAGTACCATTACAAACTAACTAATGCTTTATTTATTATTTACACTATAAAAGCAGATCGCGTTTATAATGGAAATCAAACCCACAATCCTTGTAGTCATATTGCAACTGCAATGTTCTACCAATTTAACTTTTACATTTGAAATAAAGTCACACACAATCAGAAAAAACAATGGCGGTTTCTAGTAAGGTTAACATAGATACTGAAATAGCAATACTCATCTGACCTGGAGAGTATTTCTTAATTGAAAGAAGAGCAAATGCAACATTGTGAGTTAATGTTGTTAGAATTTCTTAATCCTCTCGCTGTCCTATGGGTCAAAATGACCTGGTGCACTCACCAGTAGTGGGCACCAACAGACATATGACATTCCGCGTTTGGCTCCCTCTGCTGATAGTCTGCTGAAATGTCTTAGGACAGCAGAAGGGTTAAACATGTATTTTAATGTATTATTATGTAATAATGGTGTTACATCCTGCTGGTGGGTTTGAGGCATCACTGCATCCATATAGCTGATTGTATTACATGACCAACATACCCTCTATGGTAGTTTTTCCTTGCCCGGAGAGAGGAGCAGGTTCAGGGGTTTTTTTTGTTTGTTTGTTTGTTACATTGTGAAATGCTTGCTTGTGAAGCCCTTTGAGACTGCAATGTGATTAAGGGTTATACAAATAAAATTGACTTGACATGACTTGACTCTAGGTGGCAGAACAACATTGCCTTGCTGGAAACTGATGCAGTATATCTGTTTGGCAGACAAATCCTGTGTCTCTCTTCATTCATTACACAATGCAACTGGTTATAAAATAAAACTCCACTAAAGGTATTTCTCAATACCTTCCTTAAAGGAGTCATTCCATGAAAAACGAATATTTCTTGTTGTTATGTTGTGAAAATAGTTATGTCCGATGTGACTTGAAGAAGTACTTGGCATTTCACAGTGGACTGTTATATTCCTGGCCTGAGAAACAGGCAAATTAGAAAAGTGCATACTTGTTACATAGAAGCGCCTCACAGTTTGTTTGGTAATGCCCCTAGGATATGACTGCCCATAGTCATCTGCCATAGTATTCAGCAAAACAGGTTAATTTCTTCTTGTAGACCGAGGCGGTCTACAAGGGCCAAAGGCGACTCTTTAACTTTCCTTTAACATCGGACGATGCTGAGGATGTTTTATGAGTCTGTTGTGGCCAGTGTGATCTTCTGCTGTCACGTTTGG